>CAJDSM010051095.1:7436-17511 GCA_903981925.1 Ostrea lurida | reverse complement strand
GTTATAAGGAATAAACATGAGAAATGTGAGTTATGACCAATGTCATAACGTTTTGCAAAAAGACAGAGAAACGGACGGACAGATAAAAATTAATAGGCTTCTGAATCAAAGATTATGGGGGCATAAAAAGACGTATTGTGCCACAACATGTATAAGTTAAATTCATGTGGATTCTTAAAAATTCAAAGAATTTTTCGCAAAATTTAAATCGCATAATCACTAGTACTTTTGGATATCATTTTTAGGTCGCTTTTGTGTTTTTGACGCACTGTATTTTCACTTCTTTTCCATGAAATTGATATGGGGGTAGGTTATATTCATTGCATTTGTGTTACTTCACAAGTTATTGTGTTTGTCAGCAGTGACACTAAAGGTGAATACAGTATTAAATTAAGCAAATAAAACAACACAACTTGCTTGTATGCTGACATAGATTTTTCTTTCTTCTACAGATCGTACCTGACTTCAAACGATACAACTACCATGCCGGAATTTAAAGAGAAACGATGTATACACAACCCCCATACACCGATAACATTTCAAAATCATTAATAGATCCGTCCGTCATTATGTAATGATTATGTAGATTTATAGATTGTCCATAAATAAAAGACATTAAAGTATCAGAAATGTATCTTTATCGAGAGAATAATTCCAGAAATCTCGGATTTTTTCTATGTAAAACACTAAAAAGTTATGCTTCGTTCGTAAATTACATAACATTGAAAGCAAAAATCAATACCTACATTTAATAATAAAAACCAAGCACTATTTCTAATTATTCTATCGTTATATTCCAAGCTTCTTATTACCGAAAGAACACAACCAAAACGCTCGCCTAGCAACAGACTAGTTAGGCCAAAACTGACCCGTTCCCGCACCGATCCGCCAGCTGAATTATGTTTTTGCGATAACACATGCCTATCTTTTCACTTAAGAATGAGCAATACGTTACTTACCCCGTGATAACAACAGTGTCATATGTTGCAGATTTGTGCCACATGTATATATAATCATATATTTTCGCATTTACATTCGAATACCTTCCAACATAATGTATAGACGACACACTTATCATGATACTAACAAACATTCCAGCATGTTGCTGATTCATTGAATTCTTTACTTCATATAAGGAAATTTCGGCGTCAAACTATGAAACGTGTTAATCGCTCTTCCAGGAATAGATAGATTACGGCATGCCCCCATGCGTAGACACGGTTGTATTGAGCACACTATTGAAGGCATAATTATCCAGCGCCTATGTTGTAATATCTATTTTCGACCGGAACAGATTTCTGGTCACCATTTTTACGTGTTATTTCATCAAACTCTTATATGATTTCTACTTAAATGGCAAAATCACATGTGTGAAAAAATAAATTCAAAAAGAATACAGATAGCTACTTTAATTCAATCTTAGCATCGTTTTCGTAAAATAGTTTCCATTCTAGCATGGCTGATCAATCAGAATTTGCCTTACAATAAAGACTTTAGGTGAAATTTAACGAAAAGTGGGTTCATCATTATCACTTTATTAAATTTTTTTTTTATTTACGAATTATCATTAAGATTATTGTACATTATAGATAATAGTTTAACATTTCGTATTGATTGTTTTTCAATTAACAAGTATTATTTTGTTTTCAATTCATTTTTGTCCGAATCGATATATCTCAGCGAACTTAGATTCTATTATTAATTAGATCTACTACCAGTTTTTTCCATTATATTTCTTGCTTTTCGACTTTTTGCCTGGACATATCTTATTGAACACATGTAGGCATATCGCCAAATTTTTCTATTTGAGGCCATCCGACAGTTATAATCGATCAAACGACTGGACGAATTTCATCAAGCTCTCTATCTTCAACTATTCGCATATCTTGTAGCAGCAACATTCCATCAGTCTACGCTGCAAGTAAATTGTGTGTTTCTCGATACTTTGATCGATCACCAAGAGCTGCTCGCAGCATCGTATTCAGTGTTTTTTATAGGTCGAGACAGGTTGTTACTTAACTGACAAAGTTTGTTTGCAGGTGGTTTTACAGTCAATTGTTTTACAAGGCGAGCATTTCCCTAGGCATTGTTATGATAGTCTCTTGCGAAGTGGATGTATTGCCAGTGTACCAAGTCATTGGGTAAAATGCTGCTGACTGTGTTTTCCTTGCAAATTGTTTTTTGAAAAGCCGTTTCGTTATATGGTCCATCGATTTGACGGCCTGTACAGTTACTCGTCTTGGTTTACCTGATCGATACGGATGGTTCAACGCGGCGTGACCGGTCAACAGGGGATGCTACTGCCCCTCAGAAGACTGTCGTGTCCCACCTCTAAATGGTGTCCTGGGTTACATGTCTTGATCAACCCTTGGATTTGTATTCTGTTAAATGGGGCTATACGAGATTAAATCCACAACTGTCCTGTTAATATTTGCCGAGTTTTTATATATAAATATAAGTGGGCAAGTGGGTTCACACATCAAGGGACCCCAGAATAATACCCCCACGAAGTGCGATATGGTGTGCTGGTAGGTGGCTCATCTTCCTGTCAATACAGGTCACACCTTGTCGGACCGGTCACGCAATGGTGAAGCCCTATATCTTTGATTCAGGGGTAAACGGGTGATCTTTTGGTCGATTACGGTGGGGCTGGCTTTTTCTTTGTTTTGAGCTTTTCTGGGGATATTGGCTCTGTGGGGTTCTGTTTGCCTGTGATGTCTTTTTTGTTTATTAGTTGATTTGACCCAAAGTCAAATTCAGTGTATAAGAAGAGTAAAGGCAAAGATAGAAAGGACAATTATTCATTAAAATCAGAGGTTTCTGTCCAGCACTTTGATTATATACTAGTCTTACTGTATATTCCTTACAACATGTCTCCTAGATTTAATCCATTTTGAATAAACATATTAAACAATGTCATCATACAGCATTTTATTCCCATTCAAGAATACTCTGGAAAAAATTGACACCTAAATCTTTCTAACTTACCTGTCCGTCTTTAACCCTTCAACATTTTCGACTATTCTCCAGAACCACTAAACCAATTCCAAACAACTTGGCAAAATCAACCTGGGGTGAGGGGGATCAAGTTTGTTATAAAAAAGGGCCACGCCCTTCAACAATAACAGATCCTAGCGAAATAATGAAAATGTTTGATACTTGTAAAAGTCTTCTCCCAAACCACTGGATCAATTTTCACCAAAAACTAGGCACAAGCATTATTGAATTAATTGTTTAATGAAAGGTCATAGGGTATCTAGATGGGAGATAATATGCTACCTTTGAATTTTATCTGAACTATAGTGCTGGTATATGACTGTTTGCTCAAGCTTTTTTTATTGATAGGAACTGCAAGGTGAGCGAGTACTAATGGGCCTCTCTCCTCTTATTTAGTAAATGAAAAGCTACTTTTCTTGACTGTTCAAATTCACTAGAACCTTGAAATACATCATCTAAAAGGTAAAATCGAAGACCTAGCCACCCAGTGACCTATTACACGCATGATTAAAAAAGACATATATCGCAAAAAGTGCTGTATATATTACTTTTGAAATTGAAATGCAAGCAAAACTTCAATTACAAGTAGTAATTCATAGGAGATCAAAGCTCCCAACTCGTATTATCTGTGAATACCTTCATAAATTTCTACCAACGCAGTGAAAGTACTATGAGGACTAAGTGGTCTATACCAACGCGGTGAAAGTCTATGAGGAGGATCTGAGAGATGATATAATACCTATAAAGGCAATTTGAAGTTATGTTTATCATGCCTAGAGGCCCTCGCTGCCCCCATGAATTCATAATCCCATATAACTCTTGTCTCCTCAGTATGAAATTTTGTAACTGACTCAAAGATTGCCGGTGATTTTTCATATCATTGTGTTGACTCTCTCCCCAACGCGATCTAAAGGAATACAGTACATTAAACACATGGTTCATGTGGAACAAAAAAGAACCTGTAATATTATTCGTTATGATATTGTACTCCTCTTCATACTCCCACAAACAATATATAAATACATAACTTAACCCCAGCAACGCCATCTGGTCTCTTAACCACTCTGTTTTCGCACACTCTATCATGGCATCTTAAAGCAATGGAAGTATCCGGAACCATTTACATTATGGAATAAAACCGTGTATCAGAGTATCAGACAGGGGACCCGAGACCATAGTAGCCCAGTAACTTACGATGTGGAGATCTCTTGTAACGAATGGACATTGGATAGATGTGAGAGAGTTACAAATCAAGTCGTGCTTAAGGAAAGTTTCTTCATACCAAAATTAAGAGAGACAAACGTGCGACAACTTGTAGAAAAAAGGTCTATACAAAGGTATCTACAAAAACCCTCCGAGTAATGCCAGTTTTTTCTGTAATAGTGTGGCAAAGGGAATAATCTAAGGGCGCGATTGAAATTGCAATAAATAAGCCAAAATATGAGGCAATTTAAAATAAAACATTTTGCAACAGCTAATCAATACAGAGTAAATGCACGTATCCCTTCCATTTGAGCTTGCCTTCCGGGTAAGTCCAATATCTGTGTGGTAGCATACTGTCGTTCAGACAATATTATTCGTTACCTATTAATTTGACGACGGTAATCATATCAGTCCGTTTACTTTGTTTCGACCTTACAGTGGGCTTCCATAATCGCGACGGGGGTGTGACCGTCAGCAAAGGATGCCTTACTACATCACTACCTATGGCAACATCCTTCCGAGAATACTCCTTTCTCTTCGCTTTGTTCAGATAGGGTCTTCCGTCTTGCATTCCTACACTTTCAATTTGTCATTTGTGGTTTTTTTTTTTTTGTTGGGGGTGGGGCCTACTGTGATAACGTTTAATATTGGATTACTGTTCGAGCCATTTAATCCTTTGAAGAACAGGAAACGATCTGGATTTTATCCTCAATACTTTATTGTGTCCTGGTGAAGGATAAATGCACTGTTAGGCTAATGTATGAGAATCCACCAGGCTGTTTGATGAAGACTTATAGTAGATATAGTGTAGGTCAATAGCAGACTGGGGCTTTGGAGAAGAAAATTTTTAAGGGAGAACGCCAAGGTGGTAATGAATACAGTACTGAGGAATCATTAGATATTTGAAGAAGCTTGGTGGTGGTAAGCAGGATGAATGAGAGACTTTTGGGTTGATCGTCTAGCACGACTTAGGAACATTAAGATTTGAGAGACTTGGTGGTGAGTAACGCAGAGAATTGAGAGACTTGTTGGTGGTGAAGCAGACTAGGAAATTTAGAGATTTGCAGAAGACTGGTGTGGTAAGCCAAGACTGTGGACATTAGAGGATTTATGAGAGATCTTGGTGGGGTAAGTCAGAACTGGGGCGAACATTTCAGAGTACTTTGATGATGTACACCTACTATGCGTGAAGTAAGCAGACTGGGAACATTAGGGAATTTGATAGACTTGTGTGTGGTAAGTTATCAAGAGATATGGATACATTAATTCGGAGGGATGGAATGGAGCGTATTTATGAGTGACTTAGCAATTTAGTAAAGCGGATCAGGTAGGATAAGATATATAACACAATGATTAAGAGACTTGGGTGGTGTTGGTACTTAGCAAAGAATTGGGCACATTTAAATGAGATCATGAAGACTTGATCTGGGGTTTAAAAAGAAACAAGATCTTAGTGACAACATTACGCCAGAGATATTGAGCATGACTTTGGGAGTTGGATCGGGAGATAATAGCGACTAGGATACATTACGACTGAAATGTAAGTCTTGTAGAGACTTGGTGGTGGTGAACAGTCACAGAACTGGGAACTTCATTAGATGAATTTGAGAGACTTGGTGGTGGTAATAGCTAGTACCTGGGAACATTAGAAGATTTGAGAGACTTGGTGTGTTGCGGTAAGCAGACAACGGAACAATAGGGATTTGTAGAAGTACTCTGTGGTTTTCGTCAAGCCTTACTGGCAAACCACTTAGAGATTGACTGAGACATGCAGAATTATGGTGGTTGTTTAGCAAGTACCGGGGTAAAAATGTTTATATAGAAGTTTTTTAAGAGACTCCTCTTATGGTGGTAATGAGACTGGGATACAATTATAGGGAGAGAATTTGAGGTGACTTGGTGGGTGGAAGCAGGCAGTCAGAGGGACTGAGACATTTGAGAGAGTAATATGAGAGTCTGGTATCAAGCAGACAGCGAGGAGGAATTAATCAGGGGGGCGAATTTGAGAAGATTCGTGGATGATTAAAATGCATAATTACCATCAGAACAAGTTTACTTAGACAAATTATTGAGAGTAAGCGACTGTGTGTGTGTGGTGGTGGTGAAGTGTGCTGGATGGTGATCAGATGGTGTGTAACAGTGTAGGAGTGTTTGAGGGTGAGTTGTTGGGTTGTTGGGTTAAGCGGTACGGGGAGATTAATATATATTTGAGAGACTTGGGTGGTGGTAAGCAAACAATCAGGGAGAGCATTTAGGAGATCTGCGAGAGGGACGCTTAGGTGCTGGCGACAGGCAGGTCAGAGCGACGAGTGTGACATGTATGGACGAATTGGTGACGAGACCTGGCGGTCTTGTGCGGCAATATCAAAGGACGAGACACTGTGCGACATGTGAAGTATGGACCTTTGACTCAGGACTAGTGGCCCTGGTAAAAGGAGACTTAGATCAGGATATAAGGAGACATGTAAGCAAAACTTTTCTGACGGTGAGACAATTGAGGATGGGTAGTGTTGAAAATCCAGATTTGGGTGAATGAGGTTAAATTTTCACTTTTGACAGGCACCTTCAGATGAGTTGGAGGAATCACTGCCAACTCACACCCATTAGTAAGATATATTTGGGTAGGAAACCAGCTTGGCACTCGGTGGTAACCTAGCCGGCGGATGAACATAAGGGACGTAGAATTTCAATGAAGAACACTTGGTGAGTGGGGGTCCAAGACATGGACCTCGGACATACACGTATTATTCAGTGGAACGAACCCCACCTCTGGTTGCGAGGTACAAAGGTGGATGGGGATGAGAGCGAATTCATAAGTATTTGTATGCGATGGAGCCCTATTCGGATATTTGGTAAGCACCGCTGTGCACTGAGGCCGGATCCTCGTTATATTAGAGTTTTGGCGAGGAGAATCTTGAGTGCGCTGAATGGAGCTCCGGGAGCCAGCCATAACCTGGGTAAAGTATCTGCAGGCGATTTATGATATACGGAGCACACCGTCGAAAGGGGATAACTGACAACATAACTGGGACTAAAATTAAACGATAGATTTGACTAGAATCTCAACTGTGTTGCGTCGGTAATGATTCAGAGAGTAGTGAATAAGAGATGACTTTCGACAGTAAAAAAAAGAAATATTGAAAGACGAACTAAAAATATATGTGCTGAGAGAGTAGGAACTGTTCAATAGAGAGAATTGTTTGAACCTAATTATTCGAGTGTAGGAAGCCATAGATTGTGTGATTCGAAACGGAGACAGTAAAAACTTGGCGATTAAACATAGAGAACAAAGAGCGTAAGAGTCAGACAATGACCTTTAATGGAGATGCAAATTGAGTATGTCGGGACAAGGTCTGGGAGGATTAGAAAGGTAATTTACGAGGGAACTAGGTGGTGGGTGAGATATATGCAAGACTAGGCATCTTTTAGGAGATTGTGCACGAGAAGACTATATGGGTGGGGTAAGCAAAGGACAAGGACATAGGGAATTGGGCTCTGTGTTGTACGTCAGACTGGACATGTAAAGTAGATTATAGACAACTTAGTGTGACAGATTGTGGTTTGGGGATTGATAAAATGGCCAAAAGAACAAGAAGGAATACACTGAAGACAGGATGATGAGAAGCGACAATCTTGTCGCGGTAAAGCAGATAAGAAGATCAGTTTAAGAGTGGATTATAGAGCATAGGAGATTTAGGTATGCAATGAGGGACTAGCCCCGGGCAAACCATCGGGGAGATTACTGGAACATATTTGACACACTTTGGTGGTGATCACAACCAGCTGAGAAACAATTAGGGATGAGGATCGTACGGAGAAGTGACCCTGGCAGGGTAGGAGTAAAAGTGCAAAACTCGGAAACCGATTCAGGCAAAGATCTTCGGAGGTCAACCTTGGTCGGCTCGAACAGTGAGCACGCTACTGTGGAACATTAAGGGCTATCTTGAAGAGATTGGGTGGGGTAAGCCTTACCTTGAACCTTAGAGATTTGATAGACTGGTGTGTGGTAAGCAGTACAAAGAGAAACAATCAGGAGATTATCGAAGGAGACTTGCGTAGTGGTTGTAAGCAGATTCGGAAAGACATCTAAGAGAGCATTTTAAAGACTCATGTGGTGTGAAGAGAGCGGAGAGAAAATACACAGGACTTTTTGAGAATGAAGGGCGACATGAAACTGGTATGGCTATGCAAGTAGCAAGAACTCGTAAGCATGAAAGCACATTTTTGTGAAGCATGCACTTGGATGAGGTTTTCATGTGGTAAAGATGGTAAACTAAATCATTAGGACAAGTACAGGCAAAATACAGCAGGATAAATTGTCTAGAGATTGTGCCTGGCGTTAAAACTTAAACAAAGCTAGCACGGGGTAACTGATATAGCACGAATTTGTATAGAGCTCTAGGTGGTGGTAGACCAGACCAAGCGATACATGTTCGTGTAGAATTGTGAGGGATTTTGTGTGGTAAAGCCGGACCCATGGTGCGCGAGATTCGTAATATCTAATATACTGATGGGGCAAAATCAACAACATGGGGGAACAAAGTCTGGGTCTTGTTCGTGAGATTGGTGAGGTAGAAGAACGAATTGGTAGAGGAGCGAGCATTCACACTATTGCGCGATTACTGGTTGGTGGTGCGAGGCGGAGGTCTATGCTGTTGGCTTGGTATGGTGGTCAGTGTCCCGGTGAAAATTTACAGCTTCGCACGAGAGTACGAATGGTTATTGGTCCGCCAACTGGGAACTGTTCAGAGTATGTGAAGAGAGCACCTGGATGGTGGTAAGAACAGACCTGGAAGACTGAATAATTGAAAAGATTTGGCGTACGCGCCCTTTGTGGTGTCACACAGCAAAAACACACCTAATAGAGATTTAGAGGACTCTCTAGAGTGTATCGGGTAAAAAGCAGACAGAACATTAGAAGCAGACATGGGTAAGTAGCGAATGGAATTGTTGGGTCGCCCTTGGTTCAGCCGGTGGAGGTATATCTTTAATTTTGCGAAGACTGGGTCTGGGTAATAGGACAGAATTTGAGGAACACAATTAATACGATCTAAATGAGAGAACTTGGTGGTTGAAAAGCAGGAGAATGATTGCGACATAGAGAATTTGGCAGGATCTGGATATGGGTAGGTTAAAAGGCATAGACCAGACAGACGCATTAATAAGGGAGTATCTAATAGATGATGGATTGAACTAGTATGGTAAACTGATCGAGTAGCTGGGGACTACTAGGGGAGCATAAAGTATGATGAAGCAGACTTGCCGGTGGCTGAAGGCACAAGGGCGGGCCTCATTAGATCGCTTAATGAACGAGACTTGGTGGGATAGGGAAGCGCCAAGACCTAGGTAACATTGTATAGAAGATTTGAGGACTTGGTGAGGTAAGGCGAAAGACACGAACTATGAGCCTTCTTGAGAGAAGACCTGTAGTGTAAGCAGATGGGGGAAATTAGAGATTTAAAGAGACTGTCTGTTTACGGTTAAGCACTTAGACTGGGAAATTATAAAAGAAAATTAGAGAGAACTCTTGGCTGGCAAGCTTCAGAACTGGGAACATTTTAGGGAGGATTTGAGAACACTTGTGGTGGTAAAGCTTACTGGAAACATTAGAGATTGTAATTGTACTTGTGCTAGCAGGTAAATAGAACGGAAACATTTAAAGATTTGAAGGGACTTGGTAGAGTGGTAAAAACACAAGACTGGGGACATGAATGAATACCATTTGAGAGACGTTGCAGTTTTGGGGTGCAAACTGCGGAAATATTACAGAAGATTATAGAGAGACTATGGTGATGTGGTAGACAGAACAAGCGAACATTAGGGGATATCTGATGCGGATTTGGTGCGTTGTCAACAGAACCGAGGACCAGGGAGA
>CAJDSM010051086.1:0-19221 GCA_903981925.1 Ostrea lurida | reverse complement strand
CCATTTATTGTCATAAATTACTTATTTACATGGAGCTTCCATATTTTATAATATTCACTAAAATAATTTAAAAACTAGATGTGTTGGTGCGACACGAATGCCCCCGCCTACGTGAAGTCTAATGAAGGAAATTCGTAAGGGTGAAATTGAAAGTTTTTCATATGCATGAACTGTGGAGTATCCATATATCAAATTTGAGTGGAATGTGTGAAACCGTTGCAGAAGATAATGAACAGAACGGAAAATTTCTGATTTTTCTAAGTTCAAAGAGGCTAACTCTGTCAAAAATCATCGGACCATGACCAACTTAAAAACTTGACCTGCATATTCCTGTGAATATATCATATACCAAATTTGAGTTGAATGTGTGCAACCGTTGCAGAGATCATGAACGGAAACGAAAAATTTCAGATTTTTTTCTAAGTTCAAGAGGGCTAACTCTGTCAAAATCATCGGACCATGAACCAACTTTGAACTTGACCTGCATATTTTTGTAACATATCCATATACCAAATTTGAGTTGAATGTGTTGAACCATTGCAGAGATAATGAACGGAAACCAAATGATGACGGAAGGACGGAATGACAGATACGGAACAAGGGTATTACACTATATGCCCCCGGCCATTTTAATGGCGGGGGCATAAAAATTATTGAAGATCAGATGCTGTATCTGCAAATAATACAGTATATTTAGCACATAATTTACAAAAAGATATTAAGTTTTCTTCAAAATCTTTGTTTAAATAACTTAAATACGTTGTTTATGTTTCTGCTTTCATGGAGGTCTTGTTAGTCATTCACATTATAGATAAAAAAAAGTATGCCGTCTTAAACCAATCTTGCAAGGGAAATGATCAGAAGTATTCCTTATGAACTACTACTTGATTTGATAATATTTTGATACATATTGAAAACTGTATTGAAGATTTTACCTTCTATTCCATTATGATCAGCTTATTCTATAGACCATTATTGATTGCTTTTGCAAAATTTATATAGAACTGATATCTTGACACTTATCTACTGCATTATTATGTATTCACTGACCATGACGACCTATGTGGAGTAGTTGTAAAAACAATTCATCAACTCAATGGACTGTTAATTCACTTCATGTTAAGAAATATTTCAATTTAAGCTATATCAAATTAATCTACATTTTAATACAAAGAAAAGAGAAAATGTTTGGAAATTATTTTTTTTTCTGAGTTCTCTACACTTTGCAAACATTTTGCTTTTCACAATGGTACAAACAGGTTTGGACACCTTTCTTTGTGTGTGTCTGTAGAACTAGAATGGTGATGGGAGAAGGGGAGGGGAGAGGTGTCCAGGCCAGTTATGGAGGAATCTGTGTTGTTTTGATATTGTGCTAAAGAAACATACAGGATACACTACTAATTACATTAAAAGCATGAGGAAAAAAATGAAGTCTTACAATTAGACAAGGAATAAACATAGAGTTATGATTGAACTTTCATGAAATGTTGACTAAGTTACTCTCTCATACATACTTATTTCTGGTCATCTGAAAGCTGAATCATAGCACTCTATAGTCAGTTCCCTTTAGGCAGCAAGCATCTTCACAAATCAAGGGTTATTGATTCGTTACCTTGCACTAACACTTGACATCAATCATCATTCACAACACGAGTTTGAGATGGAGGATGGTGCAGTACGCTGAAATTAAATCAGCCAGTGATATTCCTTATTTCAGATGCAAGTTTGGTAAGAGCATAAATGGAAAGTGAAAAAAAAGAGGTTACTTAAGTTCCTTTTCTCAATATCAAGAACACTGCATATTAATTTATTTGCAACATAATTAATAATTCACATTTTTTGTCCTTTAATTGGTGTAGCATATTTTTGTGTTCAATTTGTTGAAACATAATAAGACAAACCCGTGTTTTGAATGGTGACTGATGTTAAGGGTCGAAATTAGTGCGAGGTAATGGATCAATAACCCTTGACTTGTGAAGATGTTAGTGTGAGGTAACGTCGAATCTTGTGAAGGCTGAAAAAATTTTGTTTATTGCAATTAATAAAGAGAGATAAATTCCATTTGGTTTATCTTGTGCAGGCCAAGAGCACGTTTATCTAGGTCTAGTCCATTCAGGTCACTGTAAACCAACTTTTATCTGCATACAAGAAATACTTTGTAGTCCCAAATATTTCTCTCTGCTAAACAGTCCAAGAATGTCTCCTGTACTAGATTATTTCGGTTATCGCAGTGCATGAACTTCTGAATTGTGAAATGAAGTCATCATGAACAAAAGCTGGTTTACCTTACTTTTATTGGACTGTACAGTATGTTGAAAAAATATCTCATGGAAGAGCAGTCATTGTAATTAGCATGGTGTGGAACAACATGTACACTAAATAGAACATTTCTCTTTAGAGGCCCTAAGTGAAGAGGGTTCTCTGGAAAATTAAATTTTTATGTGAACATAATTTGTTATGGTCCCTGACTAGTAAGTTAAACAATATATGCTGCCCATTCTGAAAATGCATGCCAAAAATTAATGGTAATCTCTATTTGCATTGGTATTACAGGATAAAGTTACCCATTGTTTTGCTGGTACATGTATATACATCCATTCACTAACATCTTTTAAAAGATGTGAATTCATAATTATCAAAAATAGACTGGAACTTTTCATCTGCAATTTGTGGGATATGGAGATTTAGAATTTTGTGTAATGGAACCAAATGAACTTTGGATTAAGGTTCATTAGCAAGCACGAGAGTGTTTGTTATTGCATCAATCAAATTTTCTATGTTGATTTAATTTGATTTATTATCAGGTTCTTTTTCCAAATAAACACAATGATATATTGCTGTGACATCAGAAAATGATGCCTGATAGTATTTGGAATTAAACATAGTCTGAATTCAGAGTCTTTTTTGTCTCTATACACTAAATATTCTATTTACAAAGAAAACTGGAAAAATAAAATGTATATTCAAAATACAATTATACCTACATTGTACATCGAACATGTGACATCAATTTATTGTAATTTAGTAGCATTTTCAAACAAATTTCAGAACATGCAGATGTAAAAGTTCTTGTGTGTAAACTGAGTAGGATTGATATTGCTGCTGTGTATGTGACTGACTGAAGTCAGTTTTTAAAAAGCACATGTATAGTTTGGAGCTATTTGTATTGAACAGATTAGGCCAAATAAAATTAATCATCTGGTCTCAGAGACGCCGCCCCTATAAAATTTTGGCCGCTGGGTTGTTTTTATTAGCTTTCCATAAAAAAATTGCCACCGCCGATCGATCATAAATATGCAAGAGTTATCCCGAAAAAATGTAAGAGTTATCTCCTCTGACGCTACTTTACTCGTGATGAGTAGTTTGGAGCTCAAGAGTACCTCATCAATATTGTTTTTTTTTATGCCTATCTTGGAAGGAAATCATTGTGTGTTTAGTATTTTCTCATAAAGGGTGCAATTTAAATATATGATTACTTTCATTATTTTTTTTAATGCAGAGGATATTTAAAGCAGAGGAAATTCCAGCTCAACATCAATGTTATGTTTCATCAGATTATGATTGATTGATTGATTATTTACTGTTTTACGTCGCACTCGAGAATATTTCACTCATATGGAGACGTCACCATTTGCCGGTGAAGGGCTGCAAAATTTAGGCCTATGCTCGGCACTCAGGGCCTTTGAGCAGGGAGGATCTTTCTCGTGCCACACCTACTGTGACACGGGACCTCGGTTTTTTCGGTCTGATCCGAATGACCGCCCCATTCAGTCGCCTCTTACGACACGCAAGGGGATGCTGGAGGCCTATTCTATCCCGGACCCCCACGGGTCTCAGATTTATGAATAACAATTTAAATTTATGGACTGGTTTATTAATACAATAAATACTCGTATAATTGGGAAAATATTTAGACATAAATAATGTTCAAAGGATATTTTCTTATTCATTCACTTTTAGGTGGGGAATCAGAGTATTTGATTTTGTGGTCACCCTTACCAATGAATGTAATTATATATCTCAAACAAACATTTATTCATAGTCACCAATTTTATTACTGAGTCATCTACACATACAAGTTGATGCCCTTGAAATTACATTTCGTAAATATGTTGAATTATTTCAGGTTTTATATCGTTTGATTTAAAAACAAAAATTAAAATCCCAATAAAATACCCTTGCTCTTTGGAAATAAAAACAAAAAATAAAAACCCTACCTACCTACCCACTTTTTCAAAATCAAATTCCCGAGAACCAGACAATTTATTTTATGTGGCCTTAGATTTGCAAAAGAAAGGATTAATTGTTTAGTAGAAAAGTTTTCTCTGTCTAGAATATCATGAGGAAGCTTGAGTCAGAGAAGCACAACATACAAGCAGACATAGATACAGGCAGACGGCTTCAGAGAGAAAAGAATGCACCCACATTCGTAGCTCAACAGGTGGAAGATTTGGACAGGAAATGGAGGGACACTAATGAAAAAGCTAAAGCTAAACATGAAAAGCTTAAGGTAAGACAGATGAGGTGTAAAACAAAATATTTCTCATTAGTGTAGTTCCACTAATGATTATATAGTATTTCAAAGAAAAGGTAAAAACTTATTTTATTTACAGTGAACCACTGAAGTAAACATGACATGCTCTAGGAAATGAGATTTGTGTTAGAATGATATATCTATAGACAATGCTGTCATATTTCATCAATACAATTCATCAAATAAAAATACCAGGTAAATTGTGTAAATTCAGTATTTTCTAAACATGAACACATGGGGCCAGGGTGAGACCTTATTATGGGGTATTAATTTTCACATGGTGAGGTATGAATTTTTACCATTTATCATATACTTGGTAGTGATTATGCAGAATCTGCATGGCGCGATATGGGTTACATCACAATCACCAATATCAGCACGCTGTGCAAAAATACATATCAGTATCAGCACACCGTGCAAAAATACATATCAATTAAGAATGTCATAATGGAAAATTACGTCACGACAAACAGGCGTGTTGAGTTGTAACATAGAAATTAAATGCCTTGATTTACCATGGGGATGATTGATAGTCATTCGGCGAACCTCGGCTGTATGACAGGATTTGATATCCACATACACGTGGGCATTTTGTGATTCGGTCACTTCTTTACTCATTAGGAAACCTAACGCTACAGAAATTAATTGCGTTATATGTTTATAATATGTATATAATTTACTTTGTTATATTCAGTAAAGAATAGTCTTTATGTTCTCTATATAGAGAAAACACGTAACAGCTTTGATATTAGCTCCAACGAAAAATATTGACGGTCATTTTAAATAAAAGTTTTTTTAAAAGGGAAAGCTTAAAGAGTTTTTTCCCCCACAACCTTTGGGCACTTTGTTGAGTAATAGATTGATTTATTGTGACGTAGAAAAACGTTTGCAACTTTTTAAAACACAAACAACATGACGTCACAATTCAAAAGAAACGTTAAAAGCTTTTTACGAAGAAGAGATTATATCTGTGCTGCCAACTAGCTATGGAAAAAGTGTTATTTTTCAGATGCTACCATGAATTTACCGGTGTTTTGCCACTTTTGTCGTTGCCTGACAGACGTAAATAAAATACGTCGGAGAAGACAGTTGAAAATAGTTCCAATTCTAATATGGCGCGATTCCATCATACAGCCGAGATAAATAGTAATCGGCCGAGGTGTGCCGAGTGGATTGATAGTACGTCACGTGAGAAACATGATGGCGTAGTATATGATTGTGATGTCACAATGCCACGCCAAGCTCAGGCTATTTTCAATGTAAAATCAGTAAACTTTGGTTAAATTAAATATTTTCACATGCATTAAGTGCTTTCAAATTCTGTACATATTTTAAAGAACCTAAAGATCTTCCTTCATTAAAGGAGGTTATAAGCATGTTAATAACATATCTATGATCGGGGCTCTTGTTATGAAATCGACTACTCTGGAATAATGAACTGTGCTCTGCATTCTGTTGAATATTCAATTTAAATATCGTAATGAACATTTTTTCCATTGATATTATAAATTTTTAAGATTTCTCAATACATGAACTTTATTCTATACACTGTCCACGAATAGAAATCAGTTATTTATATGGTATCGGTAAATCAAATTCAGAAACTGGTTGCATTCTTTCCACTTGCTCATGCAAGGTCAATCATCAGAGAATCACTAAATCTTCTACAAATATTGTTAAGGGTCAAAGATCAGAGTCAATATTGATTAATGCCTTAAATATTTTGTGAATTAGATGGAACTATTTTCATGGCTCCACCAGTGGGCCCTCTGTGATGTGCCACATCACATTTTTTCTAGTTTTAACCATGCAGTTTTCAGGTGACCAATAAAGCTTATAGACCTCTTGTGTATCTTGGAGACATAATGTTTTGTAATTGGAATATTGTAGGCAACAACCTATCCATTTTACTCAGTTCAGTTGATGCAAGTTGATTTGTCACGGTAGAAACACGATCAATATAGAATTATAGATACATTTCCTGAAATAAGTTGAGATGAGATTTTAGACAAATGAACTTTGTCACTAAATTGTCTCTTCCCATGCTGACTTCTAATATTTTACCTAAAATTGAATCTTTTATTTATCATCAATAATTCATGATGAAATCTTTATTTGATGCAGCAAAAAGTAAAGGAATGGGAAGAATATGAAACCGAGAAACAAAAGCTGTTGCAGTACCTAAAGGAAGCTGAAAAAGAGCTTGAGAAACCATCAGCTACCACAGGACAAGATGTAGCAGAAAAGGATTTCAAATCCAAAAAGGTAATTTTGATATCTGATTTGGTAGTCAAATAATCATTGAGTTTGTCCTGTCTGTTTTGCTATTAAACTTTTAATAGGCCTGAATCATAGGACATTATACAGTTAACGCATATCACTGAGGCAGTTAGCAAGATTCCAGTTCCCCAAAGCCAGGACTATTTCCCGAGGCGTTAGCCGAGGGAAATAATCCTGGCTGAGGGGAAGCTAATCTATGATTGGCTGAAAAACTATGACGCTTTTCTATTTGCATTCGAAACGTATCAGAACTTTTCCTTAACTTGAAAGAAATTTTTAAGTGTTCCAAATAGGTGTGTGTTAGTTCATCAGACTGTCACACCTTTTTGCAGGGAGATAGTCTGTATTGCAGGGAATCAGTCTTTTTACAGTGATTTTCAGGGAATCAGCAAATTATATCGATTTACTCTTATATAGTGAAAAATCAGTAGAGGTATAATAATGTAAGGTATTGCTGAATGTTGTTCAACATTTAGGTCACATGAGTTTACTATTGCAATTGGACTAAGTCCGTCGTCATGCAACGTTCGTCGTCCGTTAACAATTGAACATTTTTAACTTCTTGATAACCACTGGTCCAATTCTTTTCAAAGTTGATGACCAATTTTCAAAAATCTTCTTTACAACTACACATGTCCATGAGAAACTAAATGCATTGTGATGTAGAGTAGGAAGGCCTCTAAAAAATTGAAAATTTAGTGATCCCCAGGGTAAGGGTTCTGACCCCAGCGCGGGTCCAAACTTGGTACATAGTGTTTATATGTAAAACATTTGAAAAGCATTTTTTTTAATGTTATTGAAACTAATGTGAAACTAAATGAATATTTTGAATGAGTAGGGAGCCTTTTATCAAAATTGTAAATTTCATGATCCTATGGGTAGGAGTTTTGGTATTATAGGGTGGGGCCAAAATGAACATTTTTAACTTCTTCTTGATAACCACCATTCCAATTCTTTTCAAATTTGGTATGAAGTATCTTTTGGACAAGGGGCTCATAAAGTATAATTTTCAGGTCTCTTGCACCGCTGGGGCAGGGCAAAAGACTATTTCAATCAAACTTGGTACAGATCATCCAGTTTCAATTCTCCAGGACTAATTTCCCTATGAATAATATTACTTATTAGGTTTGTTACTGACTGTCTACGACTATATGTTGGGTCTATGAGATTGAGCAACCCATCATATAGCAGTGGACAGTCAGTAACAAACCTAATAAGTGATTTATTTTCTCGAGGGCCATATGATTGAAGACAATTGAAGATATGAATACAAATCACCCCTTCCCCCCGAGGGGGTGGTTGTGCGGTTGGGTCTAGCTATATTTTGGTTATACATGTACACACAGATCTATCGCTGGAATGGGTTACTTTTTGACGAGTAAGAAATATCAATGGGATGCACTATTCATCAATCTGTTATATCAATGGGTAGACAAATTAAGATAACCTTTATCCGTTGGAATTCATCCGCTAATAAAATTTGTAATCATGAAATATTATGACATATGCACTACTTGCATGGGCAGCAATTAACTAGATCTATACAAGCCACGTTTGTTATGAAATAGGCTATATGTTCAACAGAAGTATAAATGAGTATGGTTTCAAAAATGATGGATATATTAATGGGGGGTATGTGTGTGTGAAAATCTCAGCGGTACGTCTGTACCCTAAAGTTGGCCCATAGATTGAGCCCCCCTACGCAGTACAAATCATGTCATGTTATATAAAAAGGAGAATAAAGGACACAGACTTTACCAAAATAATTTAATTAACACTTCAAAAGTATATTTTGTGATAGGTATAATCCTGTCAAAGAATAAACACATCGTTCACTGTGTTCATTGGTTTTGACCTTGTGTCCTCTGTTGCTAGACATGTAAAACTGCCCAGCGTTTCGTCCAATTTTATCGTGTCAAACTCTAATAAGTTGTCCTCTCACTGTTAAAATATTCCTTCAATATAGATCTTCGATGCCTCTTATTACCCTATTGTGGTATTCCGTCTCCTCCCGATCCGAGGTTTGAATGAATCTCGCTGCTCCATTGTTTACACTAGATGCAGACACAAAATCATACATGACTCATGCAAAGGGCCGTCACTCCAATTTAAATTTCAGACGAGGCCCTCGACAAGGTATAAGGTACAGTACCCGCAACGTTATTCTTGACATGATACACGATAGAACACGATACACGCACGATAGGATAGGATTCACGCACGATACGATAGATACCGCACGATACGATAGGATAAACGCAAAACCTGAATAAACGGAAAAACTGATAAACGATGTTCACGATAGACCTGATAAACGCAAAACCCGATAAACGATCTTCACGATAAACGGAAAACCTGATAGAAATGTTGTAAATTTAGAAGCAATTTAGACGGAACGAATTTGTATTACTCAACTAAAATTGCACATTCTTTTATGTTGAATAAATTCAAGGGTTTTCAATATCCTTTATATAATACATGTAAACACTTATATCCTAAAGAAATTTCTAATTGAAAAGGAATGCATGTACATGTATGTGCATAACTAATGACGATACATTTTTCTGTAATAATTTCTGCTAAAGGTGTGAAATCCAATGTCGCTCGAATGTTCGCTATCAAAACACGGGTAATACACAATACCTGATACAAGGACGCGCACAAGATTCAGCGTATAGTTGGTACATACAGGTATATACACATGCAAGTAGAATACAAATGCGAAAAATTGGGGGGAAATTAAAATAGCCTTTATTACATCGTACGTATACAAGAGAATCTAATTTACTGGAGGAGGGGTGTCTTTCAAATTGGAATTTCCTATTTCTCTAGTAGACTTAATTACAAAAATAATTAATCATTGTTACTGAGCAGCCAACTGTCCACTCAGGAACTTTCGGGTTTTAATTAACTGTGGACACTTGATTTGTTGACGAACCACGGCCAACTTCCCAGTCTTAAAATGATAAATGTTCTGATAGAGTTTCACCATCTCTGGACAGACAAAGATTTATTTATTTATTTATTGCTTCTTAAATTAGCCAGCTTTATTGTTTTTGTCTTTCCTCGATTCCTAAAATAGCTTCTTAGACAAAACGATGAAACTTTCGGAAGTATCGTACTTTTTCCTTAGATTTAAATTATGTATCCCGATAGTTTCCGAAGATACACGATCCGATAAACGGAAAACCTGATAACACGCAAAACACGATACACGATAGACCTGAATAAACGCAAAACACGATAGAAAACGGAAAACCTGATACACGATACGATAGGATACACGCACGATACGATAGGATACACGAACGATACGATAGGATACACGCGACGATAAACACGATAGAAATGTCAAGAATACGTTGCGGGTACTGTATAGAACAGAAACACGATAATGTTTAAATTAAAGATTGGATTACGATTCCGCCATATTGCCGTACATAAGAATTTGCCTGCCGTACATAGAGATTTGGACGGCAGTCACGTGGCGCAATGAAACCAATGAAAATGCGTAATTCTAGTCCGAGGGAAAATAATGATATATGGAGTTGTAGCGTGACGAAATATACTGAGCTGACCAGAGCTTTTCCATTGATGCATTCAATATATTTGAAAACCATACCCATTCATTATTTCCATTGAAAATTCTCACCTAATCATATACCGTTTAAGCATAATTTTTAGCAAGGATTTAATTTTGACATTATTAGCGAGGATTTTGAGATCGCTAAAATTAGATATTGCTAACAATTCATTCCAAATCATCAGTAGAGCTTTTTGAAATAATGTACAGTGTAATCGCTAAGATTATTTCTCGCTAAAATAAAATACCACTTTTTATGGAAAAACACTGAATTTGCGACTCGCTAAAAAATCTACTTATATGGTAATTGTGACCTGTTCATGTATACTTTGCTGCCAAAGCAAGTAGTAGTTGCATATTGTAATACGTATGACGCGATGTCACAATGAAAAATTACATCATATAGCATACAAGTTCTTGTAGTTATATCTATTTGGCATGTCAAAAAAGTTACCCATTCCAGAAGTACGTCTGTGTATGTACCAATTGGAAGACACACGGATTAATTTAAACATGCATTGTCAATACATTATGGTGAATCCTTTAATGAATTGGGCTTAACTTGAACCTATTCACTATTAATCTATTTCTCCATCATTTGGAACTTTACATTTAAGCAAAAGTGGAAATGGCTTTGTTGACATGGCAACGGTGTACTTATGTAGATTATGATATGCTTTACTAAGAATGACTAAGCATGTTGCCTAGAAGTTTTATGCAATGAAACTTTTAGCATCTTACTTAGCTAAGAATGTGCTAAAGGAATTTTTAATATATGCTTAAGAAAATTATTACAATTTTAATGCCTACGACTCCAGATATTTTCATATTGATTGGACAATTTTTATGCCCCGAAATCGAAGATCGGGGGGGCATCTTGTTTTTGTCCTGTATGTCACTCTGTCTGAAACTTTAACCTTGGCTATATTTCACATATGTGTTCTTTACGACAAGACCTTTCTGTTGATACCATTTTTTCCCCCTCCTGATCTTTTTACTTGACATTTGACCTACTTTTCTAAAACTTTAACATTGGCCATAACTTTTGAGTGGTAAGTGATAGGTCATATTTCACATGTGTATTCTTTATAACAATCCCTTTCAACCAGTACCAGAATTAAGTTTTGTGGTTCTTTGGAAATGTATTCTTGTGAGGGTTCATTTTGAAATTCTTAACTTTGAGCTCTTGATAGGGGGAATACTACACTAATTAAATCCATTAGAATCAAATCACCTGGAGCATAAATGACTCCGTGTATAAGGAATAGAGCAACAGATCTTTGAACATCAAAACTAGACTTAATCACAATGTAGAGATATATCTTGTGTTGATGTACCACAAAGGTATTTTCTAATCATGTTGATTTTCATTAAACAGGAGTTGCAGAAAACATTGAACAAGTTAAAAGGCAGTTTATCAGATATGCAAAGGCTAAATGAAGCTGTCTGTAGTGGTGCAAGTCGTGAGAGAAGAGGCCCTCTCAAAGGAGAGCTGACTGACATGGATAAACGACTGGAAAATGTTTCAGTCAGACTTAATGCCAAACTTAATGACCTAGAAGCCACTATTGCTAAATGGACCGAATATTACAAGCGGCTGAATCATTTCTGTGATTGGCTGAATGAAAAAGAGACTAAATTGAATAATGTCTATGAAAACAAATCTGATTCTCCAGAGCAACAGCTTGAAAAGGCAAAGGTATGTTAGCAATAACCATTTTGTTAGATATATCATGGAGAAATAAGTGTATTGTGCATATTGTGGCTTTTTCCAGAATTATACAGCATCCCATTATACTGTTGTAGATTTTCATTGATATAATTCGACTGGGGGCCATTTTTTTTATATTGGATGAAATTTTGAAGCTCATAATCAAATAAATATGGGCAACACAATGTGGTGTGTGTGTTTATTGCTGAAGTCTTGGTTTTGTACAGGCAATAGCTGGAGAAGTTGCAGAGAATCATGTGACTCTTGAGACTCTAGAAAAAGATGCCAGGGGAATGTCCCAAAATTTCCGCTCAAGGGAAACTTCTGCATTAAAGACCAAATTGTCTAGTGTCCGAAGACAATGGGAAAGTTTGTGTTCCCGAGCAAAAGATCACAGTTCTGCATTAACTGGAAGTGTAGCTCATTGGCAGATGTACCAGAATCTTAGCCAGCAGTTGAAGCCATGGATTGAAAAAGCTGAAAAGTATTGTGCCACTGAATTCCCTAAGTGTTCCTCAGTTGAGGAAGCAAAAGACATACATGAACTACACCAGGTTAGTTCATATCTTTTATGTGTCATTGTCCAGTTCACATCACAAAGTTAATGCTTCCAATCTCACACAAGCACTCTTTAAACACTGTATAGCGGGTTAATATCGCGATCATGAAAATTTTTCTTTCAACGAATATAGCGAAAATTGACTCCGCGAGTTAATTTCCCATTATACAGATAGGCGATGAATATATACATGTATGTAAATACAGAACAAACAGTCAGGAATGTTGCTTTTTACCGAGGATGTAGATTATATACTGTCTAACATTTTTGACAATAGATAGATGGTATAATGTGGATATGATGTAGATGCAATGCACATGATGTATATTGGATATGGAGTATTATGTTGACAGGATTTTGGGTATGATGTTGGAAGCAATGTTAATTGAATCGATATCGTCCATCACAGTGATGTCGATGGTGTGAACAATGTAAATAGAATAGAGGGTATGATGTAAACACAATGTTGATTTGATATTACTGTAAAATTGTTAATTTTCGTTGATGATTTAATTTTTTTTTTGTGGGAAAATATAAAAACGAAAATAAATCCACGAAGAAGTTTTGCACTTAAATAAATGAATTGTAAATCAACGAAAATTCGAAATGTCAACAAATTCATTATTAGAGTCAAAACCACGCAATTTTAAACCCACGAAAATAAATGATTTTACAGTATCCAACATTGATTTTATAGTATCCAACATCAAATTGATGTCAAGGATATTGAAAAGACATCGAGCATTGGACATACATTTCACTCAGTCCAACTTTTTTTTTATTGTAGGCTTTTCTTCATGAATGTGAAGAGCAATTTCCAGTGTTTGAAAAGTTGAACACGGAAGCAGGCTACTTGATGGAACAACCAAACATGCAGCAAGACATAGAATCCCTCCAGAAATGCTGGAATAACATCATCAGCAGCTCAGAAGACAGAAGTCACAAAGCAGATAAAATGTATGGAGCTTGGTCTGCTTTTGATCAAGAGATCAACAATTTTGATGAAATTTTGGAGAAATTTCAGAACAAACTTACTGAGGAGCCAAATGTTACATCAACAGATGTTCAAGTTTTAGAGCATGAACTTGCTCTCTGCAAGGTAATTTAATTCAGCTATAGCATGCATCGTTACCTATGATGTATGCTGTAAAAGCTAATGTTTACTGTGTCGTCATGAAGAAAATACTTTTAAAATGATATACTGGAATAGTTTTTTTAGCTCACCTGAACCGAAGGTTCAAGTTTGTTCAAATGAAGGACTGGGCCCCCTTCAAAGGGGAGATAATCACGAAAATGCAAAAATAGGGTGGTGTCATTTAAAAATCTTCTTCTCAAGAACCACTGGGCCAGAAAAGCTGAAATTTATATGAAAGCTTCCTGATATAGTGGAGATTCAAGTTTGTTCAAATCATGACCCCCGGGGGTACGATGGGGCCCCAATAGGGGATCAAAATTTTGCATATGAATATCTAGGGAACATCTTGTTATCCAGAACCACTGGGCCAGAAAAGCTGAAATTTATATGAAAGCTTCCTGATATAGTGGAGATTCAAGTTTGTTCAAATCATGACCCCCGGGGGTACGATGGGGCCCCAATTGGGGATCAAAGTTTTACATATGATCTCCTGCCAAGCACGCTGACATATTCTGAACTGTTTCCTTATACTTCTTTATAGCGCCAGCTTTCTCTACCTCCATAAGAACGGGTATATCACGAAGGTCCTACCAGGAAGAACATCCTATTCATATTTTAGTCAGGAATAATAATCTTGCAGGAAACATGTTACTGGCCCTCAGGGCATGCACGTCATGAATTTTTGGTAGCTCGAGCCCGATTTTACTAGCCACGGTCATTTGGCTACTTCTTAATTTCGAAGACTGATTAAGTTCTCCACAGTCCTCCCAACGCGCCATGTACTATGATTGTTGCTCTGTGGCCCAGGTGTACATTGGGTGACAGAGACCGCATTTGAAAAGTATTGGCTACATGTACCTATCACAGCATCTTTGAAATGAAAATATAATAATTCATTTTAAAATATTTTCTTCCTATCACCTCATATGATTAGATTGTACTGCAAAATCATGTGAAATTCAGATGAAACTGTTTACCTGTACGTGTCTTTCTGGGCCTCACTTCATCTAAGGATTGCAATTTACGCAGTTGAGATAGTTTGGAAAACCGCCCTTTCTTAGATCTGGGGGCTGCTTGAGGCATACTTCAAATAATCTGCTGTTGTTCGCCCAATAAAACGCTTCAGGACAGCTTAAATTTCTGTGGAATCTTGATACCGCGTGATGTGAAAATTTCACTGGATAATTAGTAGGTCGCATGATATACATGTAATTAAAACCAGAGGTGAGAAACTACCAATTAACTTTAACATGTGTAAACAAAAATATGACATGAACTTTGTTTATATAACAATGAATTGTGAGTGTTCTATCTCACTTGTAACTCAATAAATGACATTCAAATTTTTGCTGACCATTAGAAATACCTTAAAGGGGCATGGACATGTTCTGAGCTAAATTTTATATTTGCAATTTTAATATATAAAATGCTTAACTAAGTCATTCCTAATAGTCAGCAAAACTTTGAATGTCATTTGTTGAGTTACAAGTGAGATACAGCACTCACAATACAAGGCTTGTGCCATTTTTTTGTTTACATAATGATATTGAATATGCTACATACCCTAAAGCGTGCTACTACCCCACTTGCACGAAACGATTCTTGAACGCTTTGCACGAAACGCTGAACGGTTTGCACGGAACGATGAACGGTCTGCCCGGAACGGTGAACGGTTTGCACGAAACGATTTAAATGCTTTGCATGAAACGGAACGATTTGAATGTTTCTTGAATGATGAAACGGTATAGGCGGGGCTTACACGCTTTGTGAATGATGGTGATTGGTCTACATAAAATGGTAGGTGTGGCCTGTACGCTTGGTATTCAGGTCGATTTTACGGGTGCGATTAAATTCTAAAATGATACATATATTAAAAAATGGGAAAGAAATAGTAAATGCCTACAAATAAAATGAATAAACTGCTCCACTTGGTATTGTTTTATTTTTAATTACAATTAATTATCAAACGAAAAGAAAAATTAAGACTTGGAAAGCAGGTAAAAAAGGGAAGGAGAGGCATGTAAAATCGCGACGTTGTTCTCACGAAAGTGTAACAATTATTATTAATGTGAAATTCTCACAAAATATGCTATTAATAAGTACATGTATGCAGCAATGCTACAATAATTCATAAATGTTTCTACTAGCGTTTAGTATAAGCACAAAATATATTATATATGTGTACCTCTATGTTGGAATCACAGAGGAACAGTACGTGTTAATGTTGTGCGATAGTTCAGGTATTTTAATACCTCTTCAAAATTCTATAAAATCATGTCATTATTGAAAGTTTTTCCATTGAATATTGGTTTTCCGAGATGTGCCGAGCGACCCATTAAATTCGTACCAACTGAAAATATTTTGTTTACCATGTACATGTAATACATATATTCTATTTATTTCCATGAGACGATTTTCGAAATGATAGACATGTGCGTGCCGTTATATATTTTTTAACACGATGTTACCTTCGCCTATTTGTATACATTGTATAAAGAAACATTTTCCTTAAATTCTTAAATAAAAGAACATTGTAAAATCCATGCAAATTCGAAGGGTTATGTCCGCTAATTCTTGGTAAAATATATTAGATCGGCACGGTGTTTAAGAAAGAGCATTGTTTAATCCATGCAAATTCGAAGGGTTTTTCGCAACAAAAGAACTAGAGTCCCTGAGCTTCCTAAGCTTGGACGTTTAGCAAAAAAGGTGTGAAATATCTTGAATCGGCGAGATCCACATGTACCAGATTTAAGGGCAGAGAGAGAGAGTTATTAAGTGTAACTGAACAATTCACGCTTGAATTTCTCAGACCATTACTAATACTTAATTCAAAATTGTAAACATTAAAAGTGGGAAAATATAATTGAAAATTGTCTGTGCCCCTTCAATTTTCTAGGGAGCGTGGCTTCTGCACGAAACGCTTCTCGCACGGAACGATTCTCGCACGGAACGCTTTGAACGGTTTGCACGAAACACTGAACGGTTTGCACGAAACGCTGAACGGTTTGCTCGAAACGCTGAATGATCTGCACGGGGCGAAACGCTGAACGATCTGCACGGAACGATGAACGATTTGCATGAAACGAAACCAAACGCTTTGGAGGGGTAGTAGCACGCTTTAGGGTCTGTAGTAAATGTTCTGTTTAAAGCAGATTTTTTTCAAAATACAAGTCCATTCTGATCACAGTCAAACAGTTTTAGTGTTTCTCACATTTCATTTTGTTTTAAACATGACATTTTCTACAAAGCAATATTTTTGTAAACAAAACAAGGCACGAGCCTTGTTTACATAACAAATCATTGTGAACGATTAACTTGTAACTCAACAACTGACATTCAAATAACTTGGCTAAGCACTTTAAACATTGAAAATGCAAATATAAAATTTAGCTCAAAATGTGTCAATGTCCCTTTAATTGAGCACTGCAAACTTTTATTAAAAATGGAAAATAAATGTTTAACTCAAACCGTGTCTATGCTACTGTGACATCCTGTTTCATTATGAAGTAGACTGAGAGTCATATGGTCAAAATATCTTGCATCAATGTGCATGCACATCTCAAAACTTAAACTTTCTTACTTTTCAATGAATTAGTTTGAAAATTATAGTATAGATATCTATTGATATGCTTAACAAATTGATATGGTCAAAAGTGCATGCGGTTCATTTTGATTGGATAATGTTTTAACACAAAGCTCTCTTCTACCTCAAGGAAATAAAGTGAATGTTGTACTGTTCTTTTATGTGTAAATGTGGATTGTTTGGGGAACATCTGTAATGGTCCCTGTCACAGTTAAATCTAGTTTCCATAAGTGCTCTCATTTAAGTATGTTTTTGGTATTGCAGAATTTGCAAGAGGAAATCAAAGGTCAGCAACCCCATTTAAATGCTCTTCAGCGACAATATGAACAGGTCATACAGCATGCATCACCAGAAGGTGTCAAAACACTCAAGTCAAAGGTTGATGCTGTGAGAGCGGCGTATGCTGATATATCAGAAAATGCTGCAGAGAGGCAAGCAGTGCTGACAAATGCTGTAAAACATCGTCAACAATTTTATGGTCAACTCCAGGATTTTGAAAAATGGCTGAAAAAATCACAACGCAAACTTGATACTGTCAATGAAATATATGCTGATGAGGTGTCCGACATGCAATCAAAGTTAAAGGTACTTTCTTTGCAAAGGGTGAATAATCTGTAAAAGTAAGATGTATACATGTATTGTATTTAGTTCACCAGGCATCAACACCATAAACTGAGAATAGACTTTAGTCTAAATTGCAAATCCAGCTAACTTTTTAAATGATTTTCATAAACAAATAAAATGTTCAGTGTATGTATATACCACCAGTTTTTGAAACATCTGTGCAAGATAATCTTTGAAGTATAAGTAATCTAAATTTTGACTTCAGTCTATGGTCTTGAGTCCTGAACTGAAAGTTCAAGTGAGTTTTTCTGATCATTGGTTGTCCATTGTCTGTCTATGAATTTTTAGGTCACCTGAGTAAACTCAGGTGACCTATTGCAAATTGGTCTTTCGTCCGTTCCGTCGTGCAGTCCGTGCCGTTAACATTAACATTTTTAACTTCTTGATAACCACCAGTCCAATTCTTTTCAAAATTTTGGTAGAAGCATTTTTGGGACAAGGGGCACATAAATGTCAAATTGTCAGTCTCTTGCACCCCGTGGCCTGGGGGCGGGGCCAAAAGGACAATTTTCATATAAATCTTCTTCTTAACCAACTGCCCACTCGTCTGAGAGCAACCAAATGCATAGTGATGTAGAGCAGGAAGGCTTTTACCAAAATTGTAAATTTGGTGATCCCTGGGGTAGGGGTTTCTGACCCAGGGTGGGCCAATTGTGGTATAATGTCTTTAACAATTGAACATTAACTTCTTCTTGATAACCACCAATCCAATTCTTTTCAATTTGGTATAAGCATCTTTCGGGACAAGGGGCATATAAATTGTAAATTTCAGGTCTCCTTGGCACCCCTGGGACCTTGGGGGTGGGGCAAAACGAACTGCCCAAAAGGTGACAAATTTTGCAAAAATCTTTCTTCTTTACAACTGCACATGTTGAGAGAAAACCAAATGCCATAGTGATGCAAGGAGCAGGAAGGCCTTTAACACAATTTGTAAATTTGGTGGTCCCTGGTGGAGGGGTTTCTAACCCAGGTGGGGCCAAATTTGGTACATAATGTCTGTTACAATTGAACATTTTTAAAACTTCCTTGATAACCACCAGTTCCAATTCTTTTCAAATTTGGTATGAAGCATCTTTGGGAACAAGGGGCAACATAAATTGTAAAAATTTTCAGGTCTTCTGCGGGCCTTGGGGGCAGGCAAAACTGCCCAAAAGTGAACCATTTTTTCAAAAATCTTCTTTACAACTGCACATGTCTGAGAGAACCAGATGC
>CAJDSM010051082.1:1816-19380 GCA_903981925.1 Ostrea lurida | reverse complement strand
AAGGGGATTTTTTTAATTGAACATATTAAAAAAAAATTGTTTGGTTCTAGTTTTGCAGGCTTATTTAAAAAAAGAAGTTTTGTAATCCTAATATGGGTTTGGAGATTGCAGCATATACCATGTATTGAATCTTGGATTGATTTAGATACATACGATGAGTTATAAATTTTGCTGTCTTGACAGATTATTGATTGAATTGATTATTTATTGGCTTTAACGTGCTTCCACGAGAAATATTTCACTCATTATGGAGGCGTCCCATTTGCCGGTGAAGGACTGCAAAAAATTTACGGCCTAATGCTCGGCCCTCAGGGCCTTGGAGCAGGGATCGAGGGATCTTTTCGTGCCACACCTGCTGTGAGCAAACGGGACCTTCGGTTTATCAAAGGTCTCAATTGGGATCAAATGACCGTCCTTAGTCGCCTCTTACGACAACAACGCAGGGGGTGCTGAGGACCTTTTAACACAGGACCCGGTTTTGTGAAAGATACATGTACATACAGGACAAACTCACGAATCAGTTGTTAGGAGTCAGTCTGTATTACGGTCATAGAACATTATTGTTTTCTATTACTTATAATTTCTTTTATAAAATGAAAAGAATTCACGGTGCTTGAGACAGGACTTCCGGTAAACTCTCCCCCCCCCCTTTTTATTTTTTTGAATGTATAATTCCTGGGCTTTTAGGTGCATTTTTAATAAAAATATGAAACATCATATTAGCATTAAGGATCAATGCAATTACACAAATTCTGCATTAAAAGCCGTTTTTAGAAATGTCATCCACCGATTATAAAAAAAATTATCGGGTTCATAAAGAGGGGGAATGGGGGGGTGTACCAGAAAATCCTGCCCACAAGCTTGCTTGAAGCACCTGTGGAGTGCTTGGAATTAATAGGCTGTTAAAAGTGAGTTGGAAAAAATTGTACATTCAACTGTTCAAATGGTCATAAAATTTTGAATTTCTTCTTCACATTTTCTTCTTAACACTATTTATAAAAGGATGTCGTAATTCTCTTTTTCCTGTATGGTTTAAACATGCCGGGTTTGGGTCCTTTGTTTCAATGGCATGATTGATTTTAATACCATTTTTTTCAAAACTCTTGTTTTGTTGAGAATGGGTCATTTTATATGCTCAATAGGTTATGACTACTAATTTTTCACCATGTGAAAATCGGTAATTGAGAAAATGTTTCACTCGGAGATTAATCCGCAAATGCTTTTTTACCTAATAGCATAAGTAAAAGTGAAAAAAAAATGTATCTCAAGAAAATTACTACGCGAAACGTAAAATTGGTAGGAAATGTGATAACTCAGCAATAATATGTGTGAATAATAATTTACAAATGTTTCTTGAAACAGCCAAAAACATGTTTTTTTTTTTAAAATCGGGAATATTCATAACAACTTTATATAAGTAGCATAATGGTACATGGGCGTTTTGCAACAAATTTAATGATAACACGTTTTTCTGTTTTTATGAAAGCCATTGTGGTGAAGTAGAACTGCGACTAAAGCCATTCGGAATAGTGTTCAATATCCCCTCAAGGCAATTAAATGCTTTTTTCACCTTTATGAGTGGGATAAAACAAAAAAATCATGCAGAGACAGCTTAGTCCGGCAAGCCATGCGGCCTCGGCAATGGCGGCGGTAACCTTTGATTTCCCGTGTCTTTTGCAGTAAACGACTGGTTTCTACAACACTTATTTTAATCAAGCAAGTGTGGAATTTTAATCTGATTAAACATTTGTTTTAGGATAGAGCCTAAATAATTCCTTTAAACGATGTCGTTATATGTACATTCGTATCACCGGTGCCCGTGCCGAGCAACCAATGCAAACAAAATTAAACGACTAGTTTCATATTTTGAATTTATTTTCTATAACATGTATTTTTAAGTTTCTACAAAGGAAATAAACTTGTCATGGCAACAAGATACGCGTCTATGCTCTAAATTAACATGATTATAGCCCTGGGTATACCGCGATGTACATGTAGAAAGTCAAGGCGATTGGTTCTCACAAATCTTGTATTTTGTTTTAGAGTCTTCTTATTTTTTGCACAAATGATCAGCTGGATAAATACCACAAAGTAATTACCTGCTGTTCAAGAATTTTTTCCCCCTTTTTTTATGTAAAAATAAAATAATACAAGGGTCGGCGAGCATTTGATAGGTAGGGTCGGGGAAACTAAACCAAACAATTTGTTTTTAGGCCTTAATAGGCCATTTGATCCGCCTTTTCTTTGAACGCGGGAATATTACGCTAATAATGTAAACAGTGCCATTGTGACCGTCATATTCGTCGTCATTGTTTTTGAAAATGCAAAGGGTATGACTGTGTTTCAAGATGAAAGTAACCGGGAGTGAGTGTTATAAGATTGAAAAATTATGGATTACATTTGTTTTTTGTTTTTTTGGGCGTGGTTTTACGGATTTTACGTAACATCTCGGGATACCGTGAACTTGGGTAGACGAAGATTCAACATGGAAACTTACATGTTACGTGGTTGTATTCGAATTTTACCGCAAAGTTTTTGAGTTCCATAGGTATGGTTTAAATTTTTCGTTAGTTTTCTATATTTTCCCTTTTATACTGTATAATACGTTTTACCTATAGGGAAGCTTCGCTCTCACGGCCCTTCGGGCGTGAGAGGGCTTCGCCCTCTAATTGTCTTACGGTTGTGACGTTTTGAAGGGCGAAGCCCAAAGCATATTGCATGTTGTATTTATGTAGACCTATTGCCGGTGTGCGGGCAGCTTTCATTATTTTATCATATTAAAAATATTGTTTGGTTCTAAGTTTGCAGGCTTATTTTAAAAAGAATTTTTGGTAAAACTCGATGATGTTTGAAGATGCAGCATATACATGTTTGAATCTGGGATTGATTTAGATACATACGATGATATATAGAGTTTTGCTGTCTTCTGCAGATTTAATTGATTGATTGATTATTTAATTGCTTTACGTTCCACCGAGAATATTTCACTCATATGGAGAACGTCACCATTGCCGGTAAAGGGCTGCAAAATGTAAAGGCCCTATGCTCGGCACTCTGAGGGCCTTCTTGAGCAGGGATCGAGAGGATCTTTTCGTGCCAACATCCTGCTTGAACACGGGACTTCGGTCTTTCAGGTCTCATTGGGATCCGAAATGACCGCCCCATTCAGTCGCCTACTTACGACACGCAGGGGGGCTGCGGACAGGTCTATTCTAACCCGGACCCCCACGGTTTCTGTCTGACAGAAGAGATACATGTAACATACAAGGACAAACTCACGATGCAGTTGTTAAGCCAGTGTACATGTATCCTGATAAAAAGGTCATAGATACATTATTTTTCTATTACTTAATCTTTTTTATAAAATGAAAAGAATTCACAGGTGCTGAGGACAGGACTTCCGGTAACCCCCCTCCCCCCTTTTCTTATAATTTGAATGTATATTCCTTTGTATTTAAGGGTGTATTTTTAATAAAATATGAAACATCAGATTACATTAAGGTCAATGCATTACAACAAATTCTGCATAAAAACCGTTTTTAGAAATGTTCATACAGATTATAAAAAAAAATTATCGGTTCATAAAGAGGGGGAATGGGGGGGGGGGTGTTACCAGAAATCCTGCCCACAAGCTGCTTGAAGCACCTGTGGGGATCTGGAATTAATAAGGCTTTAAAAAGTTGAGGTTGGAAAAAATGTACATTCAATGTCATAAATTTTGATTTCTTCAAACATTTCTTAACACTATTTATAAGGATTCGTAATTCCCTTTTTCCGTATGGTTTAAAACATGCGGGTTTGGTCCTTTGTTTTCATGGCATGATTGATTTTAATACTTATTTTTTTTTCAACATCTTGAAATTGGTCTGAGAATGGGTTCATTTTATATGCTACAATAGGTTATGACTACTATTTTCACCATGTGAAAATCGTAATTGAGAAATGTTCACTCGGAGAATTATCGCATGCTTTTTTTACCTATGCTAAGTAAAAGTGATAAAAATGTATCTCAACGAAAATTACTACGGAAACGTAAAATTGTAGGAAATGTGATAACTCAGCAATATATTGTGAATAATTAAATTACAAATGTTTCTTGAAACAGCCAATCATTTTTTTTTTTAATCGGAATATTCAAACCACGTATATGATAAGCATATGTACATGGGCCGTTTTGCACAATTTATGATCACACGTTTTTGATTTATGAAGCCATTGTTGAGTAGACTGCCGCTAGCCATTCGATAGTGTTCAATATCCCTCAAGGCAAATGCTTTTTTCACACATCTTATGAGTGGGATAAAACAAAAAAATCATGCAGACAGTTAGTCCGGCAAGCATGCGGCCTGGCATGCGGCAGTAACCTTTGATTTCCCACGTGTCTTTTGCAGTAAACGACTGTTCTAAGACAACCATCTTATTATTATGCAACAATGTGTGAATTTTAATTAGGATTTAAACATTTGTTTTTAACGGATAGAGCTCTAAAATGATTCCTTTAACGTGTCGTTATATTTGTACATTCGTATCACCGGTGCCGTGCGAGCACCATGCACAAATTAAACGATAGTTTCATATTTGTGATTTTATTTTTATAACATCGACTATTTTTAAAGTTTCTACAAAGGAAATAAACTTTCATGCAACAAATATCGTGCTATGTTAAAATTAACATGATTATACCTGGGTATACCGATGTACATGTAGAAAGTCAAGGCGATTGTTCACAAATCTTGTACTTTGTTTAGAGTTTATTATTTTTGCAAAAATAATTCAGTGATAATACCACAAAAGTAATTACCGGCTTGTTCAAAATTTCCCCCCTCTTTTTTTATGTAAAAAAAAAATAATAAAGGTGTCCGGCGAGATTTGATAGGTAGGGTCCGGGAAACTACAAACCAAACAATTTTTTTTTTAGGCCTTATAGCCATTTGATCCGCCTATTCTTTGAACGCGGAAATATTACGCTAATAATGTAAACAGTGCATTGTGACGTCATATTCGTCGTCATTGTTTTTGAAATGCAAAGGTATGACGTGTGTCAAGATGAAAGTAACGAGGAGTGAATTATAAGATTGAAAAAATTATGGATTACATTTGTTTTTGTTTTTTGGGCGTGTTTAACCGGATGTTTAACGTAACATCTCGGGATACCGTGAACTTGGGTAGACGAGATTCAACATGGAAACTATACATGTTCACGTGGATGTATTCGAATTTTACCAAAGTTTCTTGAGTTCCATAGGTATGGGTTTAAATTTTTCGTTAGTTTTCTAATATTTCCTTTTATACATGTATATACGTGTTACCTATAGGGAGCTTCGCTCGGGCGTGAGAGGGGTTTCGCCCTTCTATTACCCCTGTAAGTTAGTTCTTGTATTTCATACCCCAAACCAACTTTGGTGATTCGGTCTTTGCAGTTATAGCAATATCAATCACAAAAATAGATTCTAACGCTTTTTATTAGGGGATGGGATTAAACAGTAAATGTAAATATAACATGTTATATGTGTTTCTGATACAAATGCAATAAAATTAGAACATGAATTTTTACTGGAAACAAAAAAGGTGCAAGAATTTAATTTAAATTCAAATTGATGTCATATCGATATTTACGAATGTGGTGGACGGAGTGGAGGTGGAGTTGCTTTTTCTTTCGTGACTTTTTTGTGATCGCACCCCAAGCTAAAACAAAGGAAAAGACGTTTTGTGCGGCGATCTCATTGGCTGAAATCCTCACACAAAGGGATTACGTAATCAACAAAGGAAAGGGTAAAAAAAACAAAAACCAGCTGGCGGATCAAAACGGGTTAGAAGGCTGGGTTACCATCATTACGCCAAAAAATTCAATATCGGTTTTAAAATGTCTAAATAGGGTATGAGTGTAAAAAAAAAATCAATCATATAAGTAATGACAGAAATATTTAAAACTATTGATTTAATTTACCATTTTTAACATAAATTGCTTTATCAAATTATAAACTTTAATTTACGTACCATTAGCGGAAGGATTTCATTGCATTAACATATAACAATAGTAATTTTCAAAAGTCTGATTTACAGTATATATGGGGCTATTGTAATTTTTATTTTATTGAGTGTTTGTATTGTCTTAACTTTGTATGTATGGTTCTATTGTTTGTTTTGGTTATTTTTTATTTTTTTCTTTGGTTGTTGTTGTTTTGTTTGGGTTTTTTTTTTTGGGGGGGGGTGGTTTTTGTTTTTTGTTTGGGTTTTTTTTTTTGGGGGGGGGGGGGTGTTGTTGATTGGTATTTATTTTGTCAATGTTCATTTTGTGATTGAGGTGAACATTATATGAACTGATTATGAGATAACGAAAAGTGAAAATATTGTTTTTATATTTGATTAATAAAGGAAGTTTTCGTTTTGGTCACGCGGCACCCGTCAAAATCTAGCATAATGGTTTCGTAAATTGCTTCTTATTGTTTCGATGTGAGTTCCTGGAGCTGCGGTACAGAAATATTTTATTTTCAGTTGAACTAGGGGAAATTAGAAAATAACCAGAGATAATGTAAGATAATATTTAATCATTTTGAGGTACATGATGCAGTTTGTTATTAAATTGCAATTTGGTATACTCTACGTTCAACGCTTCAAATAGGCCCAATTTACCAAAATCGACATGTTATCGATATAGCATTTTTTTAAGCAGTACTCAGTATCACACCGTGTATTCCAATTTACCCGCACGCCGCGGAGAAACCCGGATGCCGCGGAGCAAAACTGGTAAGTCGCTAATGATAGTACGTGTAACCATTTGCAATCTATATTAGTTTGCATATTTGTACCAAACAGATTGCACACAACAAAAGTTTGATAAACAAACTAAGCTTGAACTGAGTTCAATTTTCTTTAAAATAGACGAAGCACCAGCCGTTTAGCCTTTGCCGAACTTGAAATTTGCTTGAAAAAAAGTACGATTGCTTGGATAAATTCAAAAGATTCGTGAGAGGGCACAGAATAGTATTGATGCATTGGATATTAGAAATATCCACTGCAATATTGACAGATTATCAGACAAAGACGATGTTGTTGACACCTTATATCATTGCTGGATGAGTCGACAGGGAAATCAAAAATCTGTATTACAGGGTCATACCAAGCACGCGCTAACCACGAAGGTTTGACGATTAACGTGTCCTTTACCTAAGTCGATATTTACCTATAAGATCATCAAAATTCAACCAAGCGAACATGTTCTATTTCAGAACCCCTGTCCAGATTTCACACCAGTCTGTGTGTTGAAATTCCCCTGTCGGTCAGTTTAAATGTAAACAAACCATTGCATTGGGTTTAAACAGTCGAGCAGGCCGGGTCACATTAGCTGTTAAAGTTACGTGTAATAGAAGATATTAACAATTCAACATGACAAAATATACTTATCATTACTTCAATGTCAGAGGACGTGGGGAACTTGTTCGCTTAGCGTTTGTGGCTGCTGGTGTAGAATTTGATGATCGCAGGATTGAATTTCAGGATTGGCCAAAGGTCAAACCAAGTAAGGAACTTATGCATAACATACACGCGCGCGTGCAAATAAGTTTGCAGCCAAAAGGAGCTAATAAGGTATTTAATTTTGAATATTTTTTTCAGCTACGCCCAATGGCCAGTTACCAGTATTGGAAATTGATGGGAAAAAATTTTGCCAGAGTATGTCAATCGCACGATACATAGCAAAGGAAAATGGTAAGTTGAGAATACATACTCGTAGTACTAGGAATGAATCAAAATAATTCCTAGGCGTACTTACATGTAGCGTACTTCAGATTTACATTTTATCGTTGTTGCTATCGTGCAGAGCAAACTAGCCAATCAGTGACAAACATAACGACATCTTTACTTATCTCCCTCACATCTGATGCAACTAAGGCCTAGTGTTTGAGGCGTTCCCCATCTTCGCAAGCCAAGTGATCCGAGTTTCGCTTACTCTAAATCTCCCGGCCCTTGGCAGATTTAGTCGTGACTGAATTGCCATCTAACGGACAATGCGAGTTACGCTCTTCTGACGGAAATAAAAGCTAGGCAATCAGATTCTAGTCTGTGTTGTATGTTTACAAAATGGAGTTGACGGGTGACAAAGAAGAAAGACATTGAGAGAAAAATTTTGGTATACAGTTTTTACTGACAAGAATCAAGTAGATGGCATTCAAAAGCAGTTTTGTGAAACTCAAAACCGAACAGGTATGAATTGGCGCGATTTGATTGGATGTCCTTGGGAAGTCAAAGCGCGATATTGAAACTCGACAAAATCTGCCAAGGGGGGATTAGAGTAAGCGAATCGGACACTTGGCTTGCGAAGATGGGCGTTTCCCCGGGATAGTGATTGCATTTACAAACAATATGCGTGCCATTCTAGCATTGAAGGGACGGTCACGTGACCAGTTCAAGCGTCAACAAACATGAATACTGAAATGAGAACATCGATTTGCTTGCTTATTTTTTTTACGTCCCACTCGAGAATATTTCACTCAAATGGAGACGTCACTATTGCTGGTGAAGGGCTGCAAAATTTAGGCCTATGCTCGACACTCATGGCCTTTGAGCACATCTGCTGTGACACGGGACCTTGGTTTTTTCCGGTCTCATCCTACAGACCGCCACATTCAGTCGCCTCTTACGACAGGCAAGGACGACACGCAAGGGGATGCTAGGGACCTATTCTAACCCGGACCCCCACTTGATTTGATTCAGTCTGCAAAATCTCTTGTCTGCAAAATCTGGAATTCATCAATAAAGGAAAAGATGAAGATAAAAAAGTTATAAATCTCACAACTCGTATAAAGAGTACAAAATTAGGGGAAACACAGACTCCTGGAGATACATGTAAGAAGTGAAATTAGGTGTCCAAGAGGGATAAGCATCCCCTCTTGACCACTCGCCTACCGTGAACCTTGTATTTTGATCAAGTAAACAGTCTGAGATCGAGTAATCCGTAGTCAGACGACATTTGACCAATGACAGGTTTTATCTGAAGTTATAACAACCACAAAATTTGCGAAATGTTGACTTTAAATGAGACTATATCTAAACCCATGTAACATCAACTTGTTTGTCAGTAGCATGTCATGATTTCAAAACCTAGTGTCTCTCTTTACACTGAGGTAAAGCATGCACAAGATCCCCCCAAATATTAAGAAGTACTTATGGTGTTAACTCATTATAATAATCATTTCTTCAGTATTTTCATTTAAATGGAAACCTTTTCAAGCTTTCAAATTCTCGGGTCATACAGCTTTCATTACAGTTTCATTTATTAAATCCCTAAATTAACTAAAGTTTGCTGCCTGCAAAGAAAAATTCCAGATATATTTTCCCATTCACATGCATTTCAATTTAAAATGCCTGCAAAGATTTTCATTACGAAGTCACAATAAAGATAACCACTTAGAAAATAAATCTAATAAAAATTAATCAGTTTAATCAACATTACGTAAATAAAAGCCTACAGTTTGATTACTATATTGGTTGATTAATTAATAGAAATAAAAAAAAAATTCCTAATCGACCTAACTGGTGTAGTAGTACGCATCAGGGTCAATATATAGTAGTAGAACATTTTCATGCATATCTTTCGTGAACACCGGGTATTAGTCAACACGATGGCGGCATTTAAAGTGTGTTAATACACACTCCACGCTTACCTTTGTTACCCTTTAAGAGAACGAGAGCAAGTAAATCTGTGGCGCTTTTTTCCCACACATGTGTATATTGCGTACATTATCGCGCCATGTGTCTGATTCGAGACACAATTTCATATCATTCGTCATGATTGTGTGTGTGTGTGGGGGGGGAGGGGCGATGGTAGCGTGCTCAAGATGTTTAAACCAATCTTAATTCAAAGACAACCTTTTAGCCTTTTAGATGTTTAATGACTAAGCAAATTTACATTTTGTTCGGTTCGGTTCCATGTGCATATTTTTAAAATATATTTTTTTCTGATTCGAAATCTTATAAATTCACATATGTGACTAAAATATAAAGAATTGTCTTCTACATGTAATAGTTGTTGTAGCATTGTAAAAGATCTGGAGTACACTGTAATAATTTGTCTACGTCCAACTATACAGGTTTGGCTGGAAAGAATAACATGGAGCAGCTTCTGGTTGACCAGGTGGTAGACAGCCTTCATGATCTGCACGAGGAAATGATCAAGTCGATATTTGAAAAAGATGAAGCAAGAAAGGTTAATACATGTACAAACTATAAATGGCTATTAATTGTTATTTGAATAATACATAGGTTCCGATGCCCTTTTGCATACATGGCAGAAACTATGTTTATCCAACTGCTTATCAACAAACTCCTGCAACGTGATTGGCTGTGTATAAAACTGATGTTGTACGTGATTGGTTGTCGTAAATCAAACTGATGTTATAATATGATTGGTTGTTATGTATAAAACTGATGTTGTACATGTAACATGATTGGTTGTTGTGTATGAAACTGATATGATAATGCAATTGTTATTTCAGACTGAACTGGCCAAAAAACTAAAAGAAGAAAGCGTCCCAAATTTGATGAAGGCTTTGACGAAAACTCTGAAGGACAATGGCGGGCAGTATTTTGTAGGAGCTAAGGTAATTCAGATGACATTTTTAGCTAGCATCGATTTCCTTCATGTAATTTAAAAACCGAGTAAGACAACCTGCCATTATTCTCATACTCTGCTAGTATATATACTCGAGTATATTTTTTTTCTTTCAGCTCAGCCTTGCAGATCTTTACTTCATGGATGTCGTATCCCGATTTCTGGAGAAGGATGACAAAGTATTAGATAAGTTCCCCGAATTGGCAGCTAACCTCAACAAGACAAAATCCTTACCCAAGATCGCTGATTACCTCACCAAAAGACCCAAAACAGAGCTCTAGGAACCCACAAGGCAACGCCATTTTGTTGTAACATATGAATAAATATTCAATGTCTTTCAAGTGTCTTTTTTATCAGGGAATTTATAAGGCTTTAGTACATTGTTCAGGTAAAACTCTTCTTCTTCCTGTATTGAGTTGGGTTCCATCTGAACATTTTAAAATAACTCGGGCGCATGGCAGAAACAGCTATAAACCTTTTGGTATATTTATGATTTAAAAAATGTTAAAAGGGATTTGTACTCGTGTAAGTGCAGGATTGTCTGCTGGCAATCTATCCAGCAAGGCCTTAACTCCGTCCAGGGAGGGTGCAGTAGTGGATTCTGGATGAAGTCTGTTCCACTGTCGGGTCGTTCTGGGAAAGAAGTACTTTTAGGCGTTCCTGCGTGCTGATATATACCGGAACTTGTTGGAATTTCGGGTCCGTCTATCTCCTGCCACAAGATACTGGTTGTTGAAAATGTCTACAAGGCTGTTGTATTTCTTGTAGAGCATGGTAAGCCTGCTCTTCGAACGTCTTGTTGTCAATCTGTCCCATCCGCGGTCTTTTAGCATGCTGGCAACTGCTCCTGGGGTGTACATGTAGTTGTTGAGTGCAAATCGTGTTGCTCTTCTTTGAATTTTCTAAACAGATGTGATGTTCCGGTGTGTAGATGGATTCCACACGCTAGCTGCATATTCTACAGATGCAAGAGCATTGTATGTAGCCTCTTTTACTGATGGTTTGCAGGTTCTGAGGTTTCTTCTAATAAATCCTAGTGATTTGTTTGATTTAGCTATGATGTGGATGTTCCATTTCAAATATCCCGGCTGATGGTAATGCCTAGGTACTTGCTGCTCTTCTTCTCTAGAGTATGCCCATGCAGATGGTAGCTGGTAATAAGTGGCTTCTTTTTTGGTGGTGATGTGTATTACTGTGCACTTATCTGGATTGAATGCCATCTACCAGTCTGTTTCCCACTTCCCCAAGGCCTCTAGATCTTCTTGAAGTATATGGCTGAATCTTGTTTTAATGTTATTTGCATGTATAATAATGAGTCAACAACAAAGAGGCGGATGTCTCATCTAGTTCGGCATGGCGTTGATGATAGAAAAAAATAGTAGCGGACCGAGTACCGTCCCATGTGATACTCCAGAAAGTACATCTGCTGTTGATGATGTTGTCCCTTCTAGTAGTACCTGCTGGGTTCTAGATGTTAGGAAGTCCTTGATCCACTGATTGGTTTTACCCTTCACTCCACTGTAGTCCATCTTCTGAAGTAATCTACTGTCAAATGCTTTAGCGAAATCATGTAAGATGACATCAATTGGTTCTCCTGCGGACAGACTGCTGGCTAGCTCTTGGTTATTATCAGTTGGCTTTCGCACAATCTTTTAGAGCGGAAACTGTGTTGTTGGTCTGTAAGTATTGCCAAGGTGTCATTGATTGCTTGATTATTTGTTTGTTTTTCGTCCCGTAGAGAATTTTTCACTCATATTGAGACGTCACCATTGCCGGCGAAGGGCTGCAAATTTAGATCTTTGCTTAGATCTGCTTTTAGCAGTGAGGGTTCTTTTGAGTGCACACATGCTGCGACACGGGTCCTCCGTTTTTAAGGTCATATCCGAAAGACCCTTGATTCTCGCTTCTAAATGCCGAGCTCTTGGCGAAGTAGCAACCACTACCTATTTAATGTCTTAGGTCTGACGCGGCCGGGTGCGATCACGGGGCTCAAACGCACGACCTCCCGATCACGAGGCGAAAGTTCTACCACTGAGCCACCGCGACCTGTCTTCCCAGTGTGTAATAATGATCAATGATGATGCTGTGGATTATGTGCTCCAAAATTTATATGAAATACATGTAGATGCCAGTGATACAGGTCTGTAACTAGAGGGTTTGTGTTTGTCTCCCTTCTTGTAGATTGACATGATGGAGGTCTCATGCCAATCTGATGGTACTTAATTATTGTTTCCTAGTCGACAATCGACAAAATAAATTGGTTTCCTAATTTCTTCCCTGGGTTATCTATCGTACCCACCTGCAACAATGGGTATAGTACGAACGACAATTCCTCGTAAACTTTATTAATGGCCTCAAAAAGTGTCTATAATATTCTGCCACACCTGTTGGATTAACCTGTAAGGTATTCACTCGTCATGCATGGATCTAGAGAGGGTCAGAGGGGTTTGTGTTCCAGACCTCATCCCTGAAATTTGCGAAGTATATATTATACTGTACCATCATGATTTATGAAAATACCCGGTATAAGCTTAAGCTATTGCAATCTGAGGATGGAACCAAATCACAGAATTATGAATTGAATTGATTATGTATATATGGTGTTCACAAAATCGCAAGGATTACAATGCAATTTAGGTTATTCATATCAGCCACAACTACAAAGTAAATGCCATATTTTGGACGCGCACTTCCCGCCTTGCCCCCCGGCCCTTGTCTTGCAACTGAGATTCGTAACTATTGACTTCAAACGTGAATGGTGATCGTGTAGCGACGTATTCCTCTGTATAAAGTAGAATTTGTAAAACATGCACCAGCTGTATACCCTGATCTTCTGCTATACCAGCCACACCCACACAACTACAGCACATGTTCACGTGGCCATGCAATCTCTTCATTTAATGATAAATGCTTTTCGCACGAAAGTCGTACAATTTACTATAAATGAAACATCAAAATGATTTACAAATCAGTTTTCTTCCTGAACCCCGTCAACTTATTTTGAAGACATGATCTGTTGCTTAATTTTTCTGTACGTTACAGCCATTGTTCGTCCATTGGATGCTACATTTCTGACACAAAAATCGGTAATATTGACTGACGTCCAGAAAAAACTGCATGGTCTTTATCGACAGTTTCACCAATCAGCGAAAGCAAATGGTTATTTGCTGACGGTAATCAATGATTTTTTTCAATAAAAAATTATTTCAAAATTGTAAAATCATTGATATTAAGTTTGTCTTTTTAATGATTTTTAAAGGAGACGCATTTTCGCACAATAGTGAAAACCATTTGTACGAATTCAGGATGTTCGTCATTTGCAAAAGAAAAGAAAGGTAATGTATTTATTCAGGTCAGGGCCGTAACCAGGAATTCTCAATGAGGGGTGCACACGACTAAGGCAAGGGGTTTTGAAGCCCCCGGAAGCTGAGAGGTTTTGGCATTTTCATTTTGAAATGGGAGGTGCACATGTACCCAGTGCACCCCCACCCCACCCCTGGTTACGGCCATGTTATTTAAAATTATCAGTAGTTTTAGGAAGTAAAGAGCGAGGAGTTCCGATAGATTATTTCTTATGCTAAACGTCATCGGTTTGATGATGTGTCTTGATCGGGAATCGAAACTGGATCTCCCTATTTTTAAGCGAAAACTTTATTTTTAAAAAATGGTTGATTGATGAATAAATAAATATATAATGATGATGATGATGATGATGATGATGATAAGGAGCTGCAATACAGTGTGTAGGTATGTTAGCAGAGTTACAAGGTCAAAATACAAAATACAAATGTATAAAAATCAAATACATGTACATGTATTTGACTTATAAAGGGCTTCGATAAATTTGAATTAATGTGTTAAAGCCATTCGTTACGATTTATTTTCGAAAAAAAAAAATATACCGCTATATACATGTAGCTAGAAGTAGAATATATATACTCAAAATGACATGTTGTTCATGGAAAGTGAACATGAATTGATAACAAAATTTCACAGGATGTCCTAAGGACTGGAAAAGATTTGAAGGAAACTGTTTTATGCTTCTGTCTAAAAAGCAGAACCGGGATTCGGCAAAGGTAATTGTACTATATAAATATATAATATATACTTCTTAAAGCATTAGTATTGATGCATGCTAGATAACTTTATTATCTCCTAGACAATACAAGATCATTAATACATGATTATTTACAAAAGTAACAGAAATTGTAATATTTCAACTCTAATTTAGTTATCTTTGAATCAAGTCTAGTGCCTATCGATATGGATAAAAACCACATTTTTTTAAAATCATTATCTTATTTCTCTCTCTCTCTCTCTCTACTCTCTCCTCTCTCTTCTCTCTCTCTCTTCTCTCTCTCTCTCTCCTCTCTCTCTCTCTCTCTCTCTCTCTCTCTCATCTCTCTCTGGTAATAATTTGAAAGGGTCGTTTGTATATTAAGTATCCTTATTACACATCAGTAGTTGGCAATAATAAAACAGAGATCTAGTTCATTGATAGTTGATTAAAATGTCGTGTATAAAAAGACAGATCAAAGGCTTTGTACACGCTTATGTCGACAAGAAATATCTAAACCGTAGAAGTACTTACTGGGATCATTTCTACGTATATCAACTTATTTTTGCTTTATCTTTCATCAAAAGAGGGCGTGTGAATCACTGAACGCAGGTTTGGCTGATATAACATCGGACAAGGAAAACACCTGGATTCACAAGACTTTTGGCGGTATTTCTATATATTTCAATCTAAATATCAGAATGCCTTTAAAATAGGATGAGCAATTATCTCCCACTTCATGCAATGTTTCATACAATTTATTAAAAGACCATTCTTTTATGTCTCCCCTAATTCCAGGGGAGACATATTGTTACACGTCCTGCCCGTCAGTCCGTCTGGCTGTCACAAAATCTTGTGAACGCTTCTCCTCCTAAATGACTTATCAGATAGAATTGAAACTTTGTGCAATGCTTTATAGTCATTTTAGATGTGCATGTTTGTGGGACAGGAGGATCCAATTATTCTCCTTAAAATTATGATGGATCTAAAAGGGGTAGAAAATATGAACTAGCTTGTGAAGACTTCTCGTCCTATATGGTTCATCGGATGGACTTGAAATTTTGTACAATGCGTCATTGCCATTTGCAGATGTGCATATTGTCCGAAGAACATTAAATTATTTTTCGACACGTAATGTTGGATCTTAGAGGGGTGTGGATATAAAATAACTTAAAAACACTTATCCTGTAAGGTTTATCGGAAATTGAAACTTTGCACAATACTTCATTGGCAGATGTACTTATGGTGGATCTAAGAAGGGTGGAGAATGTAAAATACCTTGTGAATACATCTCCTATATGGCTTATCGGATAGCCTAGCATTTTGTACATTACTTCATTATTATATAATGATATTTACATTGTTCTGAACAGATGTGTAATATTTTCATACAATTTACAATGGATCAAAGAGCGTTTCATAGCTTTTTCATGTACAAGGGTACCAACATAACAGTCATTATTTTTGTATCATATGCAACAATGACACTGGTCATATCATTTTTTAATATTTTCTCCATATTTTTTCTCAACGCACGAAGTTTATATACATTTATGTTCCTGCTCGTGCTTTTCCCCCCATACCATGCAGCGTATCGAAGAGAGAATGTAGTAATTTGGAGCACTTTCAATTTGGGGAGTCAGAGAGACATTTATTTTTAATAAATCTATTCTCAGCATGGATGGGTTTGAGATATTCTGACTGATACATACCTGCTGCATTTATAGACTTACAATGTAATATTAGCAACTGACTGAAACACCCAGAGAAACAAGACACTGATGCCCCCGGATTCCACATGCCAGTGAAAGGGGCTTGCCAAAAGGGTTATGCATGTGAAATATGAAAAATCTATCACTTACCATTCAAAAGTTATGGCCAATGTTTAAGTTTTTGAAAAGTAGGTCAAACTTCAAGGTCAGGAGGTCAAACATTTTGGCACCAGTAGAAAGGGCTTGTCATAAGGAAAACACATGTGAAATATGAAAGTCCCATCACTTGCCATTCAAAAGTTATGGCCAATGTTAAAGTTTTTGTGGACAAACAGACAAACGGACAGACCAAAAACTATATGCCCTCGGAATCTTCGAAAAAAAGAGGTAATACTCAGTAGTGTACCTTGGAAAGTATGTACATTTAGAATTCATTTGCAGGTTTCAGAGGACATGCTTGGATCGGGGCTACAGACGAAGCCAAAGAGGGAAAATGGCGGTGGTCTTCCTCGGGGAAGTTAATGACGTACAACGCTTGGCGTAGAGGACAACCCGACAACAGTAGTGGGTTTGATAATTGTGTCGTTGCTTACCTACATGGAGGGAAATTTGTTTGGGGTGATGTACCATGCGGCAGCAGTTTCGAAGCTTGTTTGTGCAAGAAAAAACCATAAACAAGGTGAATGAATTCCTCCAGTTGAAAATTATTGGCTTTACAAATTGTTAGAAATAACTATGACATTTTTAGCCGTGATCCTATACAGGGTTCAGATCTTTGTATTAATTAGCAACATAAAAAATACCGCAGCAGATCAAAGATCTGGTTTGAATAAGGTTGCATAATAAATTACAATATTTTTTTCTTTCTTTACAGAACATTGAACAATGAATATTGAAATTCAAAATTGTCGTGGTATGGATTCATCTATAATAAAATAAAACACCTGATTTGTTGGCCCTTTTCATTAGAATGCAAAATGGATCAGATGTGCAAGTAACAGTACACCTAAAATATGTACATCCATGATAAAAAAAAAAAAAGAAAAAAAGAAGCAGATCTTGAAAAATGCATTGTATTGAAAGTAAGCATGTTTTGTTCCTACCGTAAATGATACAAATTACTTCTTGAGTAATATAGGAAAGGACATAGAACCTTATATATTTTCCGATGAACATCAATAATGGT
>CAJDSM010051069.1:3524-16057 GCA_903981925.1 Ostrea lurida | reverse complement strand
CTACATGTAAGTTTGTTATCAGAACCAGCCAATTCTGTCATTTTAAGTATGTTATCAGAACCAGTCAATCATTCTACATGTAAGTATGTATTCAGAACCAGCCATTTCTGTCATTTTACATGTAAGTTGTTATCAGAACCAGTCTGCAGTTCAGGGAGATCCCAGAACCAGTTTAGTGCTACTGTACTAACTTTCACACATCAGCTGACTCAAACCCATCAACTGACTCCAGTCTATCATGTCAGCTCTTCCCAGTGCTCACTATGACCGATCAAATCACCAGTTAAGCTGGCGTTCCTTGATCTGCTGGAGTAAGTTGATGGGTTGGGGTGATATGACTGTTTGAAGTATATTGACAGATAGGAGTGACTTGATGGACGGAAGAAATTTGATAATCTAGCTGTTACTTTAAAAAGCTCTACCGATGATTTTGGAATGAATTGTTAGCGATATCTAATTTTAGCGATCTTTGTATGGTATTTCTCTGTATTACAGTAAAATTAATTATTTTATATGACATGAACGTATTCATACCTGGAAAAATGAAGTGTTCAGTTTGATGTTGCTTTTGTAACAGGACACAGTGACACTGTGGAATGGTGATTCTGATATAGGAGAGGACTGTCATGTCTTCCTGTTCCCGGAGAAGATGGTTATAGCTCATAGTGTACAGGAGGAGGAGAGAACCAGACAAGGAGGCATGCCCCGCCTCAAGTTTGACCGAGAGATACCGGTAAGACTTATACATAATGTATCGTTCAACACACCAACTAGAAGAATGCTACTTTTCTGTATAAACTATTGCAGAAGTGTTTCTCTGGGCGACTTCAGTTCGTACCCTAGTACGAACTCAAGCTACCCAGAGTTGCAACCGAACAGAGAGAGTTTCAACTCACGTGTGACGTATTGTGACCTTTGAACTTTACTCAACTAACCCTGCCTTCTACGAGGGTTAGTATAGTCACTGTAGCAATATGTCGGTTTTGTAATGGTATTGCACTTGTGTCAGTTTTCAAACGATGGATGTGATTGATTGGAGTATTATACAAGGGAGTAACAAAAAAGATTGGAATATCTACCCTAAGTCGCCCCATATCTGTATAATATCATTTAGGTTTTGCAAGTTCAAGAGAGACAACTCTTGCTTTTGTTATCAGAGTGGAAGGTATGGCGTTGGTATGTTTTATTTTTTTACGAAATTTTACCAAATAGGAAAACAATTATGAAAAATCAGTTTGTTGAAATGATCCCAAATTACACAGCAGAAAATTTAAGAAATGTTCTACGCTACCTGTCTCATTGACAGAGGGAACACATGTACATTGGAAAAACAGTGCCTTACACAACATTTCCTTTTCATAAACAAGACTTAGTGACCATCCGAATTCATGTTTGTAAACACCCTGATTATTTCTACAAATTACAAGTTTCCTGGTCAAGGGTACAAGAATAAGGGGAAATAGGAAAAATCACACAGGGAAAAAAATATTGAACTGCAAATTAATTTTGATTGGACGATTACCCCTGTGATACCTGAACTGAGCTGCTGAGATAACCTCACTTCAGGTCACTTTTTTCATCATCTCGAAAGTACATGCGCCTCTCTGAAATACTGCAAAACTATCTATTACATGCTCATTAATTGCAGATGACAGATGAAAATTTTTATATTGGGTGGTGTACTCTTCCCAACTTCTTGGCATTAGCTGTTTTGAATCTGCTACCACTTTCTCAAACGTTACGTCAGCGAGTATGCGAGCAGATCTAACATTTAATTTTAATTCGATTGGGCATAGGAGAGCTTTCACAACATTAAAGACAATCCTAGATGCTTCCTGATTTTTCAGTTTTAGTAATGAGTATGAGAAAAGCACTGAATTAGATCTATACTAAATGTTAAGATTTCCTCTTTCATGAAATATCAAACAAGCTGTACAAATTTGCAATGAGTTTCAGTGGATCAGAATGTTTCTAAAGGGCATATGATACTTCACATGCAGCTTTGTTAAAGGAGAACCCTAAAGCTTAGTATTAAAAGGTCAAAGTTCAAGGTCACTGTGGGAGGTCATAGAAAAAACTTGCATAGTTATCAAGAGAGTATATCTTAATTGTTTTGCAATAAATTATAAGGGGTTAAGAAGAACCAAACATTGCGAGGGGATATGTCCTGCCTTACAGAGCTCTTTTTATAGTATGTATATAGCGATTTCCTGGGAAACGTGGATGTGCTTTTATAATTTCTCAATATCTACTTGATATGAGCACTGGCTTACATATTAAAATAAATTGAAATGTTTGCAAATGTTTAAAATATAGGCCTTTCCGAAAACGTGAGTTTATTTTTCGCTTGATCCGGAACGTAGTGCGCTTGCGTAATTTAATTTTAACTTCCGGGTATTATATTCAAGAAGCGTCATACAAGCAGTGCAGAAAGCCGCAGAGATATTGCCGTATGTACGGCCAATCGCGCTTACAAATCATGGAAAATAAATGTTATCAAAAAGAGACGACTTCCCCTTCCCATCTTGATTTTACGTGTTTTGGTAACCAAATTAATCTACATAATATAGATCAGTATCTAAATTGCATAACTTTACTCTGGAACCTTTTAAACACCACACCAGCCTTATAAAATGTTGCTTGATCAATATCAGTGTAGTAAGCAAGTTCTGACCAATGTATGTTTAATTCTGTATGTCAGACCGACGTTTTATGAATTCTGGAAATACTTTTCCTTCTTCGCCCCACCGGAGGGGGGGGGGGGGTGTGGTCCCAACCTATACTTTTTGGGTAAGACGTCAAGTCCCGCTGAGATTTTTCAAAACACACCATTCATATGTTTAAAATTTTTGGAACCATACTCGTTCATATATTCTGCTGAAAATCAAGTATAGTTGGTTCCATGCAAGTAGCGTGCAACTTTTCTGAATAGATAGCTAATTACATTATTGACACCACCACCTGATATTTATAGTAATGCTTACATATAATCGGAAAGTATGAAACTGAAATCCATTTGATCATTGGGGAATTCTGTCTCCACACGTTTCTTTATACTCTGGTAACTACCACGTCCTAGCATTTTAGGCTACCTGATACTTATGTTCACCAAGCTATATTTTTCTGTTTAAAAATATTCTTAAACACACCATCCCTGAAACTCATCGAAACATGCATGTATGACTTTCCAGCTGCCATCTATTTTTGATAATTACTAGTATTAATGTTCTCTTTTGAAATGATACGTGCCTGCGTAATTACATGCCTCAATGGGGATAGAGAAAATGAGGAATTGGGGGTAGATGACACAAGATATTATTTAAAGCAAGTGGCGGGTTAAACTTATTCCAAAGGTATAGTTGAGTCCCCCCCCCCCCCCCCCCGTACATTTTAAAGTTAACACGTGCGCTTCCATCCCTGGACCTATGGAAAATATTCATATTAATCGGAGAAATATCTAATAAATAAAAGTATGAGTTTTTTCTTTATCAATTACTTGGTCTTCTACATTTTAAATATACAGACCCGACGCCACGTTCAGTTACTTTGGAGAGATTTTATCCGACATTGTAATATTTGGTAAATGTTTTTGAAAGTCTGTAACGTAGTGATGGGATGACATTAGCCCTGATTAAATAATGAGAGAATTTCTCATTTATAGCATAATATGCAATTTCATACACGAATCAACTCTAGTAGAGAGAGAGAGAGAGAGAGAAGAGAAGGAAGAGAAGAGAGAGAGAGAGAGAGAGAGAAGAGAGAGACGAGAGAGATTTCTGTGGAAAACGAGAAGGTTTTCATATTCAGTACTAGTCTTCCTTGTCCCCTCAGGGGCGTATTTATCGAAGTATGAATGAAAAAAGTTGATAGTTTTCTTACGTTAAAGTTAGAAAAAGGTCAGTAAGAAAATAAAAAGATCAAGTCAGGATGTTTTTTTTTATTCCCAAGAGTAAGTGCCCCCCTTGAAAGCGAACTGTAAAATCAAATTCAAACACCTCACTTGTTTCCCGATGTCCCTATTACGACTTGTGTATTTATTGGAAACTTAATTTAATAAACTAATTAACAGAATACCGATTCCCAAAAGGTGATGGCGACTCGTCAGCTGAACCCCCCCTTTTCTAATTTCTGTGGAAACGCGGCGGTTATTCATATCGGTCTTTAAGGGGGCAAGGAAGACCGAATATGAATTTTCTTGGCCCCTGAGGGGAACAAGGAAGACTAGTACTGAATATGAATAACCTCTCGTTTTCCACAGAAATCTCTCTCTCTGTCTCTCTCTTCTCTCTCTCTCTCTTCTCTCTCTTCTCTCTCTCTCTCTCTCTCTCTCTCTCTCTACTAAGTTGATTCGTGTATGAATGCATATTATGCTATAAATGAGAAATTCTCTCATTATTTAATCAGGGCTAATGTCATCCCATCACTACGTACAGACTTTCAAAAACATTTACCAAAATTACAATGCGGATAAAATCTCTCCAAGTAACTGAACGTGGCGTCGGGTCTGTATTTAAAAGTAGAAGACCAAGTAATTGATAAAGAAAATCATTACTTTTATTTATAGTATTTTCCGATTAATATGAATGTTTTCCATAGGTCCAGTGGATGGAAGCGCACGTGTTAACTTTAAAAGTACGGGGGGGGGGGGGGGGGGACTCAACTTACCTTTGGAATAAGTTTGAACCCGCCACTTGCTTTAAATAATATCTTGTGTCATCTACCCCCAATTCCTCATTTTCTCTATCCCCATTGAGGCATGTAATTACGCAGGCACGTATCATTCAAAAGAGAACATTATACTAGTAATATCAAAATAGATGCGAGCTGGAAAGTCATACATGCATGTTCGACTGAGTTTCAGGGATGGTGTGTTTAAAATATTTTTAAACAGAAAAATATAGCTTGGTGAACATAAGTATCAAGGTAGCCTAATAATGCTAGGACGTGGTAGTTACCAGAGTATAAAGAAAACGTGTGGAGACAGAATTCCCCAATGATCAAATGGATTTCAGTTTCATACTTTCCGAATTATATGTAACGCATTACTATAATATCAGGTGGTGGTGTCAATAATGAATTAGCTATCTATGTCAGAAAAGTTGCACGCTACTTGCATGGACACCAACTATACTTGAATTTTCAGCAGAAATATATGAACGAGTATGGTTTTCCAAAATTTTAAACATATGAATGGGTGTGTTTTGAAAAATCTCAGCGGGACTTGACGTCTTACCCAAAAAGTATAGTTGGGACCACACCCCCCCCCCCCCTCCGGTGGGGCGAAGAAGAAAAGTATTTCCAGAATTCATAAAACGTCGGTCTGACATACAGGAATGTAAACATACATTGTGTCAGAACTTGCTTACTACACTGATATTGATCAAGCAACATTTTATAAGGCTGGTGTGGTGTTAAAAGGTTCCAGAGTAAAGTTATGCAATTTAGATACTGATCATATTATGTAGATTATATTGGTTACACAAAACACGTTAAAATCAAGATGGGAAGGGGGAAGTCGTTCTTTTGATAACATTTATTTTCCATATTTTGTAAGCGCGATGCCGTACATACGGCAATTATCTCTGCGTGCTTCTGCACTGCTGTAATGACGCTTCTTGAATTAATACCCGAAGTTAAAATTAAATTACGCAAGCGCACTACGTTCCGGATCAAGGAAAGATAACTCACGTTCGGAAAGCCTATATTTTAAACATTGCAAACATTTCAATTATTTAATATGTAAAGCCAGTGCTCATATCAAGTAATATTGAGGAAATTATAAAAGCACATCACGTTCCCAGGGAAATCGCTATATACATACTATAAAAGAGCTCTGTAAGCAGGACATATCCCCTCGCAATGTTTGGTTCTTTCTTAACCCTTATAATTTATTGCAAAACAATTAAGATATACTCTCTTGATAACTATGCAAGTTTTCTATGACCTCCCACAGTGACCTTGAACTTTGACCTTTTTAAATACAAGCTTTAAGGTTTCTCTTTAACAAAAGCTGCATGTGAAGTATCATATCGCCTTTAGAAACATTTCTATCCACTAAAACTCATTGTCAAATTTGTACAGCTTGTTTTAGATATTTCATGAAAAGGAAATCTTAACATTAGTATAATCTAATTCAGTGCTTTTCTATACTATTACGTAAAAACTGAAAAATTTCAGGAAGCATACTAGATTGTCTTTAATGTTGTGAAAGCTCTCATGGCCCATCGAATTAAAAATATAATGTTAGATCTGCTCGCATACTCCGACGTAACGTTTGAGGAAATGGTAGCAGATTTTCAAAACAGCTAATGCCAATAGAAGTTGGGAAGATACACCACCCAAATATAAAAATTTTCATCTGTTCATCTCCAATTATTGAGCATGTAATTAGATAGTTTTGCAAGCTATTCTTCAGAGAGCCGCATGTACTTCGAGATGATGAAAAAAGTACCTGGAATAGGTTATCTCAGCAGCTCAGCTTCAGGTATCACAGGTGTAATCGTCCAATCAAAATAATTTGCAGTTCAAATTTTTTCCCTGTGTGATTTTTCCTATTTCCCCTTATCTTGTACCCTTGACCAGGAAAACTTTAATTTGTAAAATAATCCAGGTTTTAACAAACATGAATCGGATGGTCACTAAATCTGTTTATGAAAAGGAAATGTGTAAGGCACTGTTTCTTCAATGTACATGGTTCCCTCTGTCAAATGAGACAGGAGCGTAGAACATTTCTTAAAGTCTTCATCGCTGTATTGGGTCCTCATTCAAACCAAACTGATTTTCATAATCTGTTTTCCTATTGGTAAAATTCGTAAAAAAAATAAAACATACCAACCCATTACCTTCACTCTGATAACAAATAGCAAGAGTGTCTCTCTCTTGAACTTGCAAAAACCTAAATGATATTATACAATATGGTACTTAGGAGATATTCCAATCTTTTTATGTTACTCCTTTATAATAACTCCAATCAACCACATCCATCGTTTGAAAACATGACACAAGGTGCAATACCATTACAAAACCGACATATTGCTACCAGTGACATACTAACCTCCGTAGAAGGCAGTTAGTTGAAGTAAAGTTCAAAGTCACCCAATACGTCACACGTGAGTTTTGAAACTCTTCTGTTCGGTAACTCTGGGTCAGCTTGAGTTCGTACTAGGACAACTAAGCTCGCCCAGAGAACACTCGCAATGTTTATACAGAAAATAGCATTCTTCTAGTTGGTGTGTTGAACGATACATTATGTATAAGTCTTACGGTATCTCTCGGTCAACTTGAGGCGGGCTGCCTCCTTGTCTTCTCTCCTCCTCCTGTACACTATGACGCTGATAACCAATCTTCTTCCGCGACAACAGGAAACATACAGTCTCTCCTATAATCAGAATCACCCATTCCACATGTCACTGTGTCCGCTGTACAAAAGCAACATCAAACTGAACATTCATTTTCCAGGTATGAAACTTCAGTCATAATAAATAATAATTTTACTGAATACAAAGAAAACCATACAAGATCGCTAAAAATAGATATCGCTAACCAATTCATTCCAAAATCATCGGTAAGACTTTTTAAGTAAAGCTAGATTATCAAATTTCGTTCCGCACATCGAAGTCATACTTCCTATCTCGTCAATATACTTCAAACATCACTATTCACCCCAACCCATCAACTACTCCAGCAGATCAAGGAACGCCCAGCTTAACTGGGTATTTATCGCGTCATAGTGAGCAACGGGAAGAGTCTGACATGATAAACTGGAGGTCAGATTGATGGGTTTGAGTCATGCGATGTTGTGAAAGTTAACAGTACACTAAACTCGGCGTCCTGGGCATCTCCCTGAAACTGCAGACTGGTTCGAATAACAAACTTATCATGTAAAATGACAGAATTGGCTGGTTCGATAACATACTTACATGTAGAAGATTGACTGGTTCTGTAACAACCTTACATGTAAAATACATGAATTGGCTGGTTCTGTAACAAATCTACATGTGTAGAATGACAGAAATGGCTGTTCTGATAACATACTTAATTAGAATGTTGAACTGGTTCTGATAACATACTTACATGTAAAATGACAGAATTGCTGCGTTCTGATAAACATAATTACATGTAGATTGTAGAATTGGCTGGTTACTGATAACATACTCGTACATGTAGAATGACAGAAATTGGCTGGTTCCCAGCCCTTGAATACACATACTTAATGTAGAATGACAGAGGTTCTAGTTCCCAGCCCTGGATAACAGACTTACATTGTAGAATGACAGAGTTGCTGGTTCCCGTTCTCCCAGCCCTCCATGTGTCCACCAGCATGATATTCTCCAACCTCTCTACAGATGTTCACTCAACCGATGCTCACCGCCCTCTCAACTCCGTACAGTCTCCCGCCTCCAGCTTTTGTAAACTTGATCAAATTCTAGGAAAAAAAAATCGAACGAGATTTGTCAGGAAACAATGTATGATCAAAAATTGACCTTGACCTTCTATAAAATTTATAGCGTTACCTTGAATTAACCAGTTTACGAGTATTTATAAAGTATCCATCTATTACATTATGTACAAGACAGAGCTGTTCACAAAACAGACCAAAAGTGTTACAGATTACTCACAATATTTAATCTATGGAAAAAAATTAACTGACCATAGATTTCAAACAAAACATTGGTAGCATTATAGCCAGCCAACAGAAAATAAGTCAGTCTCACAATCATATCACATCTTGCTATGATAGCACAGGCAACATGCTTGTCTCCAACATCAATATTTGAAATAACCATGACATGATGAAGAGTTGAAAGTCGACTGGTATGCAAAGTCAATTTCCAGTAAAAAACAAAAGTTTATATATTTAACAAAGCTGGAGAAACAATTAAGAAAAAATCCATATAAAAGTTTTTAATATGAGTTGTATCTAGTTATATAATAACTTAGCATTCATTTCATAGGCTTCAGGACTTTTCTCTTAGTCAAACAGAATGTATACAAAAAGGACTGAAAAGGCTTATTTTCAAACTACGGAAAGACTTCCTTAGGCCTAAACCCCAAGGTATCACAAAGTATACATTGTCTTTATCAACAATCAGCCTATTTACTTACGGCTCTGAAATATGGGTTGATGTTTAATGTAAATAATCAAAAATAAAACAGTTCTGACAATATATAATGCCAAACAGTGCCTATAAAAATTTTATTGGTGAAACTTTACACCTCAAATTTTGTAAAAACCATATTGGCGTCTGAATAAGAAAAGTGTGAACCTGCTTCACTTTCTGAACTGGGAAGATATCCTTTACATTATGATTATTTGTCAACAGATTAACTTAAATATTGCTACAGGCTTAGAACATTTAACAACAGGCTTCCCTTTATTAAAAGATGCATATCTTATGTTAGCAAGGACCTTCATTTGCCCCAAAAAACAACTTGGTATTCCTCCATGGAAAAAATTGCCTAAAAATTTTGGTATTCAAAACATTATGACATATATAGCAAGGACTTTGGTACTTTTTTTAAAACATTCTCAAGATAATAAAATTCAATTGGATTGGCAGCTCTCAAATGAAACTCTAAAAGATGGCAAACTATGTTACTTATTTGTATTTTTGTTGAAAACCAACTATCAACACTATGCGAAAGAGAGTGAGTGTTAATTAATAAGACCAGAATTACAGAAAACCAATTTGTTAGACCTGACGTGTTAATCAGCACTCAGACTTCTTCATAGAATTAGGCATATTATAACAATTATACCATAGGAACAGAGAGAATATGCAAAAAACTGTTTGCTTAATCAAATTGAAGATTGGAAGAACATTTTCTTACTCGATGTAGTAAATTTAAAAAAGAAAGAAAGGAACTATTTGATCTAAGTTCTGTCAATTAAAACATTTACTAATTTTACATGACCAAAACAAAATTATTCTGGATTTTAAACTGTGAAGATGTAGAGATTTTAAACTCTCTTGGTAAATTTTTACAAGTGAACATTCCTTAATGTATACGCTCTTGAAAATACAGGCTTATATTGAATTTGATAATGTTACATGATGTAATTGTAAGTGTGCAATGTTTATGACTGTCCACTTCTTACAAATGGACATTGCCTTAATTTAATATGTTCTAAAATATATAATATACATGGTGTATTGTAATGTGCAATGTTTGTGGCTGTTCAATTTCTTACAAGGTGACATTACCTTAATTTATATGGTTCTGAAATATATAGATATATAACATGATGTAATGTAATGTGCAAATATATATATCCGTTCTCCTTTCAATCATTGCAATCTCTTTCCCTCTTGTGAGTGTATATATATTGTGCATTGTTTATATCGATTGTTAACAATCTTTTCTTGTTGCCCTATTGGGGGCCCTTAATTGGACAATAACAGAATTGAAATTGAATATCCACGATTGTAATAAAAAGGTTATTTAATCCCCCACCCCCAATTTTTCGCGCCATTTAGTATTCTACTTGCATGTGTAAACCTGTATGTACCAACTTACGACTGAACTTGTGCGCGTCCTTGTATCAAGTATTGTTTTGATAGCAAACATTCGCAGCGAACAGTTGGATCTTCACACTTAGAAGAGGCAACGAGAGTGTTGGCATCTCCCCAAAAAAATCGGGTCATTTTGGTGCGCGACTTTTGTGCTGTCATTATGTTTCTTATTTGTGCAATGTACCATACATGTGCCGATAGTACATGTATATTTGGAAATTTTTTACATGGGTCATATATGCGCGTTTTGATATTCAATTTATTTTTTTAAAAAGCCGCTTTTTGATTCATTTGTCAATTGTTTGTTAATCCAGAATACCAAATTTACTTGAATGAATATAGTACAGTATTACTCATAGTTGCGGGAATCGTCATTCGGCTATCTACAGCAACGATTGGAGGTGAGAGCGTGCCGAGTGGAAACCTAGACACTGAAAATGTACTATCAAAAGGCTTATAAGTCAAATGAGCGTGTTTTCAAACTCACAACTACTCTTCGCCACAGACAAAACATCGTGTGACACCTACTGATTTTATTCAATCCCAGAAGAATTAGATTTTTCTTAGAATAATATACAGCCTGGCTAAATTTCAATCACAACTCACAGTACATATTTACTTACATTACCAGATGATAGACACTAGAAAAAGAGAACTTCGAAACACGATTAAAACTTTATACCGGGCGTTTATATCTATATTAAAACCACGCCCAACATCCACTGTTAAGATACTTGCACGTATCTCTCAATCAAATGACAAGATCGACCCCCCCCCCCCCTTTCTAGGGTCCGCCATTTGGATCAATTTACACATACAGGTATCCGAAAGAGAAAGGGGAAACCGGGCTAATTGTGATTAACTGTACAAATAAAAGGAGGGTTATAATTAAAGTGGGAAAGGTGTTCTAAGGTCGACTTGATTTATGAACGTTTAATAAAAGCCTATAGCGGGCTTAATAATACACACACCAGTTCCAACACCAATTTAACGCAGTCAACGGGTAATCAATATTCAGTGAAAAGTGACCTTTTAAATACTACGGTGTTCCAATTTTCACTTCAGAAATCGTCTGTGTGGTTTGTCTGAAGTTAAAATCTTATTTTAAATACCATATAATCACCATGGACTACAACAAATGATCAATACATACGCTGCTACTTGCGACCTGGTTTCTTCGTATATATGGCCTATACACAGATAAAATGCCAGATTGCTTAGAAATTATAAATGCTTCCATGTAACGCCCGACAAAATTGTGTTTTGCTAATGGTTATATATGTTTACATGTAGCATTGTACGCATGAAGAAATCAACCATACGCTTTTATTTCTACAGGTGATATACATGTATGTCTCTGATCTGAGTCGATCAATGTTCATTTATTTACAGTTTGTTAATTAAAAATTCACAGTTGAATTTAAGAAAAAAAATTGATCTTTGTAAAATTATTACAGAAAAAATGCTACCATGCATTCCTTTTCAATTAAAATTTTTTTTTTTTTTTAGGATATACGTGTTATGTATATAACATGTTAAAGGATATTGAAACCTTGTAATGTTATTTTCAACATAAAAGAATGTTTGGCAATTTTAGTTGTAGTAATACAAAATTTCGTTCCGTTCTAAATTGCTTCTAAATTTACAACATTTCTATCCAGGTTTCCTTTTATAGTGAAGATCGTTTTATCGGGTATTCTGCGCGCGTCTTGATCTTTATCAGGCGTGGATCTGACTCACAACGCACTGTATCAGTTTTTCCGTTTATCAGGTTTTGCGCTTACTATTCGTATCGTGCGTGTATCCTATCGTATCGTGTATTCTGTGAAATCCTATCCTATCGTGCGTGTATCGTTGTCTATCCGTGTATCATGTTCAAGAAATAACGTTGCGGGTACTGGTAAAATTCCTATAAAATAACTTGTAAGGACTGGACCTTCAGCAGCGTCCAATATCGCTGGATTCTGAATCCACCGCCGTCTTGTCCAGTAAATTCCTGTATGTTAGCGTGTTGTTCTC
>CAJDSM010051063.1:0-13130 GCA_903981925.1 Ostrea lurida | reverse complement strand
TGCATTTTTAAATACGACTCGGTTGACAGAATATTTTATGGTCGTGACTTGGCGATTCCAGAGATATCAATCTGATTCAATCTAGACGCTTACTAAATCCCTTAATCCGTCGTGTGCACGCTTCGGAAACCTAATCTGCATATGATTACAGCACGCCTATCGCAGATCTAGGTCGTTATGCTTGCCTAGCATCAATACACCCGCTTATTTAGCAACTTAAATGAATTTACGTTATATAGGTACCCTAAATACACTATCCAATATATCTTTTTTAAAAGGTTTTGTGGAAAACCTCAGATTTACAAAAAAGAAGAAATTAAAAGATTCAGTTTATGAATGACCTTGCCTACATTTTGCGGGCGTGCACCGAGTTTTGACCTATATGCCCTTCAAATCTCAAGGGAACGTAGATTGGTGAGAAAAAAAAATTCAATTCAAGCAGGTTACAGATTCTCACTAAGACAGCAAATTATCAAACGAAATAAAATAGGTAGCAACTTTTAAACTCCAATTATCCAGCATCTGAAATATATCTGTTTCGTTTTCAAAGTACGTAAAAATCATATCAGTTTAAATTAATATTTGATTTAAACTTTATGCGCAAATATCACATGCTTACCAAATTGAAAATATATCACGGCCTTTGAAGGTAGAAATTTTCGAATAATTCATTTTAGTTTCTTATTGTCCCGTCTATTGTAAATAAGTAAGCTTATAATTTTTAGCTTTACTGTGAACTATTTTAACTGTGGTCATAAATCTGCTATAGTATACGAACGCCTTTGGTGGCGTCCGTGTTTCAGGTCTTCAACTTTTTTAAATTGTTAGTCAAGCGACAATTTTTTCAAAGGTTATTGTATGAGATGTCAAGACGGTGGGGAAAAAGATAGAGAATTATCAAAGATAGTTTTACTTTAAAGGGCATGGACACGTTTTGAGCTAAAAATGTTTACATTTTAGATTTTCATTTAATGTTTACAATGCTCACTTATGGTCTTTCTAATGGTCAGCAAAAATTTGAACGTCATTTGAGATACAGCATTCACAATTCTTCGCTATGTAAACAAGCCTCGATCCATGTTTTTGTTTACATATATTTGAATATGCTAGTATACGTTCCTTTTAAGCAAGATTTGTTAAAATTACAAGTTCATTCTGAACACAATTAAATAGTTTCTAGTGTTTCTCACATCTAATTTTGTTTAAACATTGGTATTTTCTGTGAAGCAATTCTTTATGTAAACTGTAAACAAGGCTCGAGCCTTGTTTACATTGCAAAGAATTGTAAGTGCTGTATCTCACCTTGAAACTCAACAAATGACGCTTCAAATTTTTGCTGACCATTACCGAAATATACCATAAGTGAGCATTGTTTTCTAAAATATGTTAGAAATTTATAAACCTCTAAACATTTTAAGCTCAAAACGTGACCATGCCCCTTTAAGCCTGGGCACTTGGCAAAATGTCTATTTATATTTTTGTATTCTAGACCAGTCTTGTACATGTAACTGATTATCAATGCCTTTGATTCATGATAACATGTGTTCAATAATATTACCGAGACCAGCATTCCAATGCAAATGATTTGCGGCAATGTTGAAGTAAATCTATATGTCGTTAGATTTAGGAAGAAATTCAGATTTTGAATATTCATTCTACATGTAGCTATCATTAAATTCTTATAATATTTTATATAAATACATGCTAGGTTACAAAGACTTTCAAGTAAATTAGCATTGTCGCTTACAAAGATTGCTGCAGTGTATTCGGCATCAGAAAATGCGGATTGCCGCTGTCCAAGATGGATACCCTGGCAAGCAGAAAAGGGGCATTGCCGCTGCCAGATTGGTTATGGCAACAGAAAAGGGGCATTGCCGCTGCCAAGATTGGTATGGCAACAGAAAAGCTATTATATAAACTGGATTGTGCTCATGCTGACTTTTTCAAATGGTGTATTTTCACATAATTACGTACGGTTTATTAATTAATGGATCTAAAAAGTGTACATTTGTATACAAAAGTTTTCACACGATGGTAAAATTGTAAATATAACAGAGTGTGACTTGTTGCTATTTATTAAACCATAGTTTTCATAAAATTCTTATTAGAATTGTTCAGAAAAAATTGATGATAGATAGGCAATAAAATTGCGATGCTAAATTGATGTGAATCTATAGACCACAAAGCTAAAGGGTATGCGTAATAACGTTTCTTATTAAATGTTGAAAGAAATGAAATTGAAAAAGAAACCTTCTCAATCTAAACATTTCGTAAAACCGATCCTTTTGAGATGTTTTGTCAAAAGCAATTCTCAAATATCGCTTTTTATATCATTCAAGTATCACTGGCAATTTAAAAAATACAAATTGAATTAGTTTTAACACCTTCAGATCTCAATGTTCGACCAAAAAGGAAAAGGAAAAAAAAAAAAAAAAAGAGGACAGAGAACGAAACCATATACATGGTAGGCTATAAATTCATTCCGATTAATCGCCACCATTATCATTATCTATCGAGATCACTCTCCGCGATCGCCACTTTTGAAGAGGCGAGCGAAACGTTCAAAACAGTTCCGGGTGCGGGAGTTGCAAACGACGCGTGGTCTTTTGATGAGACTATTCCCGCACTTTCATACGCCTCTTGCTTAGTTTACCGTTAATACCCATTTAAAAGGAAAACCCAACGTTCAGGAAACACGATTTATAAGAAAACAGCCCAGTATAAATGAAACGATTGGAGAAATTTGCGAGGTTCCTTGCAGACATCGTTTTTTGTTTGCTTAAAACACCGACAATTTGCACATTGCCGCAGTGCACTATTAAAGTATGGCAACTTCCTTTTCTAAATCTGATCATAAGATTCACATATTTATAGTCTACGCCTCGATATCTTTAGCAATTGTCCTCATGAATGCGGTGCAGATGGGAAGAATGTGCGAATGAACGTGGATGAATATTGTTACTGAGAATTCCGTCAGAAATAAAAACAGATTGTGAATATACAAAATGAAATGCATGAGGTTAAGAATTGCAACGCTATTTGCATGAGGCGTCACGCAGTTTATGCCCTTATGTATTTTTTAGAATTAAATTTATTTCTTAATTATACGTAATGAAGATATATGATGCAAGTACAATGTACATGTACTACAATAGAGGCTTGCCCCCGTGTAGGTTGATCTATTTATCTGTATGTAATGCCCTGATTTCAGGATATCAGACATTGCGGTCCCCATGGCTGAAGGATGATCTCTTTGAATTATTTTTACTATTTATTATACATGTAATTAGATCTGACGGTGAGAGATTCACATGTGGTAAAAAAATATGATGTCTTCATCTAATAAAGCTTGAGCTGTAATGATAATTCACATAGAGTTTCCAGGATGAACTTACATGTAGGTCAAGGTCACATGGTAAAAATGGTCAGGTACTATGTGAGCCATAGCAATGTACACCTCACATGAAAATTCTGTTGCTAGGATGAAACATATCGTGTTTATGGGGGCAAGTTAAAGTTATTCATTCAGATGAGTAGTACATATTTTCAAGGATGATATCTGAAATACTATATAGCGATGAAACTTCACATGATAGTTTTTTTTTATCGCAAAAGTATGCGTTCCTCAAGGTCACAAACAAAAACTAGGTAACAAATAGTCTCTGGATGATAGGTTTAATATTGAACTTCCCAAGAGGAGTCTTTTTAATTATTTCCCCATTTTCAAAAACACAAATCAAATAAATATTACTTGAAGCAGGGAATAGGAATTCGCTGAATTTGCTTGTTGAGCTTGAATTCAAATGACGCTTTTAATGACAAAAATCGAAATCTAATTTTGTTTTGTACTTTTAAATTAAAGGGAGGTATCTATTGATTGAAAGCTGGATAAATATAACTCCTGCAGCCATGAGAATGCTTGATAACCAGAATATAGTACTTTACATGTAATCTCCTTATCTGATTACCCTGCAGCCATGAGATGCTTGATAACCAGAATATGTCTTTACCAAGTATATATTCCAATCCTTATCTGATTTGTACTTAGCTTAATCCGAACACTACCAATCACCCCAAGATATTTTTAACACTACGTGAGAGGCTTTTTTTCGATATGGTACATGCGTTTAATTGGATAACTTGAGATCAACTGCTTCACATTAAAGGTTACAGACACATATTAAGTATAGCTTTCGTTAAACACAGTTGACGTTTTTAGTTTTCATTGCTCAAGATTATAAAGTAGTTTAAAGCATCGATGCCCCTTACTTCATTTTCATAAGATACATGAAATACGTAAAATTTTACCATTCGTTTGGAAATGAAATGGGTGTGACGAAACAATGTGCTGCATTACATGTACTCGTATGTGGACAAGGTCCCTTGTCTTCTATCTCTAAGATAATAGTCAACTGACAAAAACATTACCCAATAAAATAAGTGCACTGAACATTTTTTTTACAATGTACTCAAAAGATTAAAATAATCCAAGCTCGGCGAAACTATAAGAGTCTGCTGAATGTCATTGGGAAAGTGTGGTGAATTTACAAGAAACAGTAATTTGCAATATTGACGAGGTTAAAGAATCGCGAGAGTATATTTTACCGATGCTGACATTTTTCTTTTAACGCATAGTATTTCCGTCAATCGTTGATATGATTTAAGAATTTTGCATTTTCCGATTACGGAAAACTTAATGTTAAGTAACCTCAAATCTATTTTTGTATTTCGCGTTAACTGGTGAGAAGTTTTATTCTTGTTCCCCTCGATTTCTCCGGAATGCACTTCTCATTTTTAACGTCACGCACTAAATTTAACATATTGACGTCATGCTGTCATTTTGAGTTCAGGGATAGAGAGGAGACCGAGAGAGAAGAGAGAAAGAGGACGATGAGAGAGAAGAGGAGAGAGAGAGAGAGACTGAGAGATGAGATGACGGAGAGATGAAGAGAGGGAGAGAGATTATGAGAGAGAGAGAGAGAGAGAGAGATATATTAGGGTCTAATGGAATAAGGCTGAATTAAGAGTTCAGCTAATCCCACTACTAATATGCATCATTTTCATTATTTTATGGGGCACCGTACTATGAAGTCGATTTAAAGTGAGACTTTACTTCCGCATGGATCAATCCTAACCCTGCTGTACGCTTTTGCCATGTTGAGATCAGAACAGCATCATCCCGTACCGATCGTCTTTCAAAGATTTCATATCATCCAGCATATTGCCAGCATGCAGTCATGGGTATCTCTACTTCTCTACTACAGCTTTATTTAAGGATGTCCGTACATTATGATCGTACTTTGTTTGAACAGTAGTAATGAAGATCGCAGCAGCTTTGATATCAGTTTGGTTAGTGACTAACGAAGAAATAAAAAAGAATAATTATCTCCTAAAATTACCCTTAATCAGTTTGACATAAGCATATTTTCTGTCAATATCTAAGAATCAAACAAACATCTTGGTAAAAGGTTGAAACCAATGTCGATTACATTTCACAAATATCTATGGTCATCACAAAATTAAGAGACTATATATATATATACACATGTATTTTTCATTTTTTTGTGAAATGCCTGAAAAAAAATAATAAGTATATCGAAACGCGAAAGGTTCACTATACTTAATCGAAACTGATTCAGTTTTCATAAATCCACACTTATCATTAACTATTTAAAAAAAGAAATAGATATTTGCTTTTTACAGATGTTAAATAAGATACATCTTCAGACAATTTTACTAAAATCAAAATGGGAATTTTTTGCATCCACCAGTCGATGACCTTTGTTAGGTGACTCTCACCTGACGAGTGATTTAATTTAAAAAAAAAATGTAAAATTTAAGGATTCTATAGGGAAAATAGGCTCCTAGGAAATTTTAAATCTGAAAAGAAAATAATATTTCAATAGAATTGTTTAATTTTCTCGTCTGTCTGGTGCGGCCCTTGAATATTCTATACACGCCTGTGCAGTCTTCTCAGTAGTTTCACCTATTCACAATGATTCCTGGTATCAAAATTGTTTTCTGAAAATTATCATAATTTACCAAGATACAGATTAGATTTAGTGGACTGACTTAGGATCAGCAGAGTTAAAAGCCTTGGGCCTGTGATTAAAGTACCTTGCCAATTTAAGTAATAGGTGTATCTTAGAATAGTTTTGTTCCATTCCAGAACTTTTAACTCTTAGAGAATCGTTACCGCCTTTAGATGGAGTGGCACAAATATTTACCAATGCTAGGCGCTGAAGACCATTTAGCAGTGATAATTCTTCATATCGTCGTGCCAACTCCGGTTTGATCCGAAAGTCTCAAATCCCGAGCAATGGTCACTACTTACACTGCCTATGTGAAACGTCTTCGAATTTACAGGACCTTGGTGTGGAGTTAACAGCAAAAGGAGAAGAAAAAATTTCAAAGGTTATTTTGATTATATACAGGTAATGCCTAAGCTACGGTGGTATATTTAGGACGTGCAATAAATTATGTTGTTTTCACGACTTATTCTATCTGTGATTACTAGATATTATCTCGTGCTCACGACTCATTTATCTCGTGATTACTAGATATTATCTCGTTCGCACGACTTATTATCTCGTGATCACGAGATATTACATGTATCTAGTTCGCACGACTTATTATCTCGTGGTCACGAGATATTATCTCATGCGCACGACTTATTTTGTGATAACGAGATGTTATGTACATAAATAGATACATGCATATGCTTCAAAATGCGAGCAACTTAATGTGGTGAAAATAGAAAAGTAAATGAAATTATAACTTGGTGTTTTGAATCTCAGGCCTTAAACACAGAGAGATAGATCTCAGTTTGATGTGAACATATCTGAGCGTCATCTAAGACGAATTCTTTGTAAACGAAACCTTTAGGGTTCTAAACTCGGACCCCTGGACACACTAGAGGTCGGAATGATAGATGTTGCCACCTTTGTTTCCAATCAACTGGGCACATTGATAAGACAAAAACACGAACACGGATTCCTGGACACATTAGAAGGAAAATCAGGTGCTTAAGACTGTTGAACAGTCACATTCGCCGTGAGCCCGATAAAAGCTGTTGATGATGAATTTCATATACATGTACAACCTAGGAATACTTATAAAACTATCCTTCGTTCAGTCTTAAATCACTCATACAGAAACTCGATTATACATGTATACTTAATCCTTTTTGCACTTTTATAAAACAATCACGAGAATTGAGAAATATAAAGTCCACGTCGGTGTAACACCTTTAGTAATTTGTCTATCAAATGATACGTTTATCTTCATGTTGACATAATTTTTGTCAAAAAAAAAATATTGCGTGTCCTAAATATACCACCGTACTAAGCAGGTTTTAACCTTATTTGTGTGATATCTTTTGACATTACGGATGGGTTGGGGGTGTTAAAGAAGTTAGAACATGTCCTGTAAATACAACCCAATCTTTACATGTAATTAATGGACATCTAGCAAAAATTCAAGCATGCTACATGTACATTAGCTTAAATACTAAAATTGTAAAACTCCATGACCCTTTAGGCACATGGGCGAAGTAATGTGAATCATATAGTGAAAATGGAATAACTATAGTATTTTGAAACCCTCTCCTTTACTTAAGAAAATTTAGCTCACAAACAAGGAATATAATTGTGCTGAACATGGAAGAAGTCCATTCTTCAATACGTGGCTACATGGGATCATACAGTAACATTTTTTACTCCTGTACATCTACATGTAGCTCAAAAACTGAAAGGTTAAAAATATATTTATTAAATGGTGAGACTTATGGCCCCTGTCCCCTGGGATTCATGTCCTAGATTACGGTTATTAAATTTCTGATCATCTAACAAGATAGAAAGGTACATTGCTAATTGCTAAAGTTAACCTGGAGGCCGAACACGTTCCATTTAGATTAATGTCACCTTATGTCTCATATCCGGTCATCCCATGTAAACGTCACTTTGACGTTCGTTTACCGCATATGCGCAATAAAATCTATTTATGGTATTCATTGTGCTATTTAAGAACTTTTATACCAGACCGTTACGAAGCTTTCATGTTCTAATGGTCGTCCGAGGTCAGGTGGTACATGGAAATTGGGTCAATGGTCAAGCTCTGCGATCCTTAATTCTGTCATGACGTTACAAATACCTTGTAGTTTGTGTTCGCGCGTCATTGTAACACTAAATGTCATATTTCTTACTATATCATTCATGTTGACCGAGAGCGAGACACACAACTTGTCTGCGGAACTGTTCTGCTTCAAGGGTTAAGTGTTATAGATTGCAGTCCATCATGAATGGCCACGTAATTAAAGATAAACACAACATCTCAAACTTATTAATGCAGAGAGAGTAGAGGAGAGAGAGAGAGAGAGAGAGAGAGAGAGAGAGAGTTGAATAAACTGATGGAGATGCTTCCCGAACTACATCTAAAATGAACTACTTCTTCTGACGAATGACTTTCACAATGATCAAAAGAGTTTTCGATACATAAAAAGTAAAAGTCGAGTGAGCTCAACCTTTACAAAATGACCTTTGCCTATCAATTATTTGCCTATTCCTTATTTGTGCGACATATGACCAATACTAATCTCGGTTGAGATTCTTTGGACTGGTGCCTTCACCGAATCTCGGAGCAGTCCTTCATAATTCATGTCTGGAAATTTACATTCAACTTCGGCCGGCTCTAGCACTTACTATGAACCTAAGTGACATTGCCGCTCGCTTCAAATAATTGATTTGACTGTTAAACTAACTCTTTATCACTATTAATGTTGCATTGCTTACCGTCTGAGTCTGTAAATCTCAAAATATAACCGAGCACTAAATTTTTCGTTAAAAAATGGCTCCGTCGCATTTCTTCACCTCTGTCATACGGAAGAGTTTCTATACCTTACTGATATTATATAGTATCTCTACATACATACTGGTATATTCTAATTTAAAAATAATGACTAAGAGATCGGAACTCTTCAATCTCGGGAGGTAAAACATTGTGCAATGGGAGTCAGAATTTGAACGGAAAATGTAGTGATTGATTTTAGTTTGGGATTTTCATACGTAGACGGTAAGTAATGCAACATTAATAGTGATACAGAGTTGGTTTAATATTTGAAGCGAGCGGCAATGTCACCTAGGTGCACATTTATTGGTAGAACTGGCCGAAGTTGAATGTAAATTTCCAGACATGAATTATGAAGGACTGCTCCGAGATTCGGTGAAGGCAAAAGTCCAAATATCCAGCCGAGCCGAATCTCAACCGATATTAGACCAATACCTGTTCGAAAACTGTTGAAATAAGGACTTTTTTCCTCATACGAGATGTAACATCTGATATATCTTCTGAATGACCTTGACCTTTCAAATATGACCTTGAGATATCTTATACTAAAGGTATAGTTTAGTTTCATGTACAAGGCATATATTCTTATTGATTTGACCTTCACTAAATGACCTTGAGTCTCTAGCTAATGATTTAGTAGACCGAGTAATATAAGCGGGGGTTTGCGAGTTATGAGATCAAATAACACGTGTATACATAGAAAAGACTTGTCTCATAGTAATTTGAATCTGAACATTTCATACGAGTTCAGTATATACAAGAAACGTTGAAATTCACCTAGTAGCCGAGAAACAAGACACGTAATTGCGCGTCATAGAACGAAAGTAACACATTTCAACGTATCAAAGACGAAAGGCTGCGCGATAGCAACACGTTTATTAACCCAGCAAACATTGAAAATGATGATCTATAATGATCATCAATAACGTTATTATGAAGTCTATATTCGTATTCTTAATACGTTAAACTAATTGATTAATATCTTGAGTCCTTTAGTACACCAAGAAAGTACAAAATGTATAGGCCTATTATGAGATTCATCAAAGCGATAGTAAGAAAAAGGTGAAAAATAAAGGACCAATCTCTTAAATCATTAAAAGCAGGACACGAGCCACCTAGAAACAATAGAGGTGGGAGCAGGTGCCTCGTGAAGTCTGCTTTCCCTTTTAACAACTCACCCCCGCCGTGATCCCTATTTATTAGCTGCAAATGTAATCTGTCACGTGTTTTCTGAGGAAAAAACCTTGAAGGATAATAAATACTATATATTTTTGAAATTGAGAGAGAGACTTCTCATGAATTAACAAATATACAACTTATTCAGTCTTACTTTGGACTATGCTCATTTTAAAATTAGGAGAACATGTGAATACACTCCGTAACGCAGGAAAATGTAAAACATATTGTTTAATTGAATTTATGCATGTTACATGCTTAAATATATGAAGAGTCTACAATTTGTACATTGTACAAAATTGTAGACTAGAAAAGACAAACTGTAAGAAAAGACCTGTGGGTCTTAACGGTTACCCGAGTACCTTGCACGTAGATTGGAAATGTTGCAAGCTGATGGTGGAAATGTTGCACGCTGATGGTGGAAATGTTGCACGCTGATGATGCAGTGAATGCACCATTCAAGTCTAGAGAACACGGTAGACTTCAGATCTATCAACTGGTCATAGGCAACCTATTTGTCAAGTATAAGCCAATATGTTGTTGCAAAGTGGATGGATAGATGATAAACATATAGACAGACATGGTGATTCATTTTTATACGCCCGCATAAAAAGCGGGCGTATTATGCTATACAGCTGTCTGTCCGTCCGTCTGTCCCTATCACTTTGTCTTCGCAACTCCTCCTAAACCCTTGGGGGATTTTGATGACACTTGGTAAAAAGAAAGATGTGCATATTACATGTACAAGGGGAGTGCTGCCCCAAGTTTTTTAAAGGAGTTAGGGCCCTTGGACTTTGTATGCAAAATACTTTGTCTTCGCAACTCCTCCTAAACCCTTGGGGATTTTGATGAAACTTGGTACAAAGAAAGATCACAATGTGGAGATGTGCATATTACAAGGGGAATGCTGTCCGATTTTTTAAAGGAGTTAAGGCCCTTGGACTTGGGTTTTTGTGTGCAAAATACTTTGTGTCGTCGCAACTCCCCCTAAATCCTTTGAGGGATTTTGATGAAACGTTTTACAAAGAAATATCACAATGTGGAGATGTGCATATTACAAGGGGAATGCTGTTCGATGTTTTTTTAAAGGAGTTACGGCCTTTGGATTTAACTTTTTCTTTGTGAAATACTTTGTCTTTAACTCTTCCTCAACCCTTTGGGAAAATTTAATAAAATTGGTACAAAGAGAGATTGTGTAGATGTGCATATTTTGAGGGGATCTGCATCGGTTTTTTTTAAACAAGTTGTAACACTTTAAATTAAATTTGTTATCTAAAATTCCATGATATTAAACCCCTGGGTCTATAATATATACGGGCGTATCATGTACCAGTTTGCTGGTGCACTATCTTTTATATATAAACATAGCATGCAGGGAATATTGCTTTGTACTTAAGCCGGTATATGTGCCAGGGTATAGAATATATATCTTTAACTGGCGGTCGCTTATGATTTGGCGACCGACACATAATTTATACATGGCGACATCCGCCAATATATTTTATTTTGCAAAGGAAAACGGACGTTATAAAAACGTATAGAGCAGCCTGCCTTTGGTATATTACATGTAAGTACATATGATTCTCACGTGCGCAAATCTGTGGACACTAACAGCACATCGACAAACAATAATGTTCTTCATTGTACAACACATACATATTACTACATGTAAACAGATGACAGGAGTTGCACTCCTTCCATCATTTGGGAGAGAGAAAGAGAGCATAACTGGCGGTCGTCAAATATATTAAGTGGCGACCACCAGATAGATTAATCGGCTGCCGCCAGATAAAATAAGTGGCAGCCATCAGTTAATTTTATATAAGTGGCGATCTTCAGATAAACTAAAGTGGCAGCCGCCAGTTAAATGAAGTGGCGACTTCAAGATAAATGAATGCTACCTGTAGGGGCCATACACTGGCCTACCACCATAACCCCTACCTGTTGTTGCCATAAATTTCATAATTTTCATAGAGGCTTCTCTCCTTGTTACTACAAGGCACCTGGAGTTTGAAAGAGTTGAAAGAAATAAAACATTTCACTGTATGGATTATTTAGCCCCACCCCGGTATCGGAAACTGAACCAGCCAGGGCCAATCTAGTGTAGAGTTATCTCCCTTTCATTGCTAAGTATTCAGTTTGGTTGCTTGATATTAAGGAGATGAGATGTTTAATTTATATGAACCGTAAAGACCGGTATCGGTGACCCAGTGGTTGCTTAGAAACCGGGATGTCAAAGGTTCGAGCCCCACTCGTATTTTGGCCGCGTCAAACCAGAAGCAATACTAGTTCTAATTCTAATCATTTTATTTTGTAGTAAAAATGTGCTGTTATGATAGTTTTGAATGTAACTTTAACTATAACTATTAATAAAGTCAAAGCTAAGTTTAGATCTATCGAATATATACATATGAAATATATTTTTGTATGTGAAGACATGGATTTCCTTCAGAACCTCTGAATGTTTTCTTACGCGAATATTTTTAAACCTTAATTTTTTTCTGTTACTGAAATAGCCTCTACCAAAATTTGAAAATTAATAGCCCTAGCTGCTGGGTCAGGTCGGTGCTTTACAATTTATAGTGAAAATGCATAACTTCTTTAAAACTCTTAGAGGTTCCAGTGAAAGGACAGGATTTTATGGTTCAGAGCAAAAATGTGTTATTCCTCACTCAACTTGGACAACAACCTAACGAAGCACATAGAAATAATGAAGAAGAAAAAAAGGTTTCTCGAGAACTTTATCCTACCTTCGCTTTTGTCGGAGGTCCGTGTTGCCCTACACTCGATTTTGTATTTGTTTTTTGGATTATGATTACGTTTGACACAATGTCAACTTCGCCTTTTTGTATTATCCCTCAGTCAGCAATTTTAATACTAGCGTTGGCATTATTTCAATACGTCACCAGTTGTGGGGAAAATGCCTATGCATGTCGCCGGAGGGGTGAAGATTGAAGAATCGTTATCATGCCGCGAAATTATAAGGTAAAATCCGACAGATTCAACACTCTCACTTATACATGTACATGCCGAGCGCTTTGCGTAGGAGCAGTCACGAGTGAGTTTTACGTCTTTAAGCAATGTAAAATGGCGAAGTAAACAATGTATTA
>CAJDSM010051058.1:0-10107 GCA_903981925.1 Ostrea lurida | reverse complement strand
GTCTAACGTGAAGTGTAAGTACGGCAATATAAAGGAATGGAGTTGGACAGATAATAATTGAGTTAACCACCCATTTTTAGTTTCCTGCTCTGCTGATGAATTTCGGTGTGACAGGGAAGAATGCATTAACTCGGAACTACTCTGTGACGTAAAAGCTGACTGTTCGGAAGGATCGGACGAACGTTTCTGTTGTAAGAACCAACTAGTATATTCTTCTTTATGAATCTGTTGCAGTTTTCTTCAATCATTGATTGATTAGGCTATGCTTGGTTTTTACGGTCTTTAAAGGGATTGATTCACGATTTTTGGACAATAAATATTTTTCATTTTATTCAATATGGTGGGGTAAAACGTATACGGCGACAAGCTGAAAGTAATATTGAACAACAGCTATTAAAACAATTAGACAACATAAAATTATGTACGTTATTACAGTAAACGTTTTCCAGACATAGAAAAGGAAATTTAATTCTATGTCCATAGCTTAAAATTTTGGACGTAATTCCAAGATAATTTCTCAATTAATTATTATCTTATATAACAGTTAGACTAATCATAATCATGATGCATCATCAATTATACATGTATGAACTATGATTTCTACTAATATCAACATGAAACCATAACTTGGCCTTAAACAGGAGACCTCAAAGGTTGCAACAGCTTAACTATAAACATTACAAACATAAAAAAAATACCCTGAACCTTTAGTCATCATTTTCTTATGCAGACATACATACTAAATATATTATCGTACGTCATATAAAGAATAACTAGAAGAGCAGACTCTGATTGGCCGAGAAGGTCGCGCGACCGTCGAGTTTACTCCGCTACAATAAGTCGTGCTTCACCCCTTCAGATATTCCTGAACAAACCCAAGTGTTCCGAATGACACGGAAGACAACAATCATGAAAAATGTATTCATTTTATTTGTATGCAGTTTGCTTGATTCGGTAAAATAATTTATTGCATGAGTGCTCAAGAGATATGGAAATTTATTCAACCAATTCCCTTGGGGAATATAATTTGTCTTGCGTTGATGAATCTCCATATCTCCTTCTGTATCATGCAATAAATGCATATTAATGGATTTACACTGTACGCTGGCACGTCGCCCAGTATAATAAGGTGCCACTCTGTCGAGTCTATTAGGGGCACAGGCTCCAACAGAATGGTAGTTGCCCCTAGGATTGTCCTGAGGGACATAAAAAATGGCATACATCGTGTCAGATGATAACCAGTTTTGGTACAAGGATGCCAATAACTTTATTAGAATGAAAAACTGTCAAGTCTCCTTACAAAATATTTATGACGATTCATTTACAGACCCCATGTGTTCCATTTCTAAATGTTCCTCAAAAAATTGTAAAACTTGTGGTATTCTTGTCACTAGAAATTCATTTACAAGCAATTTAACCAAACAACAGTTTTATACGCAAGACTGGTGACAATATGACGTGCAAGATATTCAATGTTGTTCTACGGAATTGAATGTGGATTCATAATATGTTGGAGAAACAAGGGATCTTTAAATAAACGTATGTCGGGTATATATTGAAATTAATAACGGAGGCAACACTTCTTTATAAACATTTTAATTCTCCGACCATTCCATCTTATCTATGAAAGTGGAATACTACCAAAAATTATCATCAAGCATAGTCACAATTAAGTACCTTTTCCATAAAGAGAAAATATGGATTGGAAACTAGGCACTGCTTTCCAATGGGTGCAATGACAATATTTGAAGCATAGGAAATATTTCTAGTCACAGTGTAACACTGTAAATGTGATGGGATTTTTACCAAAACACTAGACGTAAACGTAGTCATGGACATAGTTTGTACAACAAACCCATAATACATGATGTTTCCTTTGACTCCTTTTACGTACATTAATAAACATTGGTCCACATCAATTCGCACTAAACTTTACTATGTTCCTTTGGAAATTTTGTATGAATTACAAGAAAAAACTAAGCTTGCTGCAACTTGGATTTCCTCTACCCGGAATACAGACTTGACTATATAATTGGGGATGTTGTCTATACAGACTCTTTGTTCCACCACGTATGAGAGTGAACTCCAGAAACCTCGCCGATTCTAACATCTCAATTTGACAATAAAGGAATCGTGCTGTCACATTAACAACATCTCATCATAAAAGGACAGTCCTGTATTCCGCCTTATTTAAGATGAAATCCACACTTGTATCTCATATAGATATAATTCCTATTTGCATCCAAGTTATTTAATTACAAAGAGACGTTGCAGAGCCTAAATATTGAACAATTACAACGGAATCCTCCAAAGTGTAACATATTTTTCTTCTCGTTTAATTATAGTCCGCTGGTCATATTATTACGGGGGATATAAATATAGTCTAAAATAAGGATGTTAAATCCCTTATTTTGAAAGGTCCTATTCCGAGAACCACGCTTATTTAAATGGCGACATAATTTCATGACTATCATGAATTTTGTGGAAGAAACGCCAGACGCTGGACAAAATTGAGGGGAGGAGCTTGACACTTTTGTCTGCATGGATAAAAGGTATTCGGAGTTTATTAAAATCCCGTATTCACCATTTAACGGGGAAAATGCGTACTATTTATCCCTCTGTTTTTAGGAAAACAGAAGTGGTAAATGAGTTACATAGACTACATGAAACTTCGTACTAGTTCCAGCTGATAAAGCTAGTAACAACATTGTCTTTGTTTTTAAAATTCACTATTAAAATTGTCTTTTAAATGAACTAGGATTTACTTCAACATCTGGGAATCCTACTTACACTCTAAGCAATTTCACAAAAGATGAATTCTTCAAATCACCTTTCTGTTTTAAATACTTTCAATATTCCGAAGAATCAGGATCAATTTGAATTACCATACCTTTATTGGATTCGAAATTGCATAAAAACCCTTACAAACAAAGATACATCACTGGTCCAGTTAGTGCTCTACCAAGCGTTTTTCTTTACTTTTAACTAACACTAACAGCTATCAAAGAATCTCTTCAGAGATACTGTTCACTACATATTCCAGAAGTGGTGTAATCAGATGTGGATTCTTAAAATTTTCTAAAGAGCTTTTGGATAACCTAAAATCACGAGAATTTTAAAAAAATGACTGCATCAAAACGTATGATTTCTCCACACTTTACACAACGATTCCTCACGATAAATTAAAATCTAGGCTTTTTCAGATTATAGATAATTGCTTTTTAAACAAAAACGGCACCAGAAATACGAATTTAGTCGTTGGGAAACAAGACACATATTTTTTTTAAGAACACTCTGATTGCCCACACAAGTACTCTGAAGTAGATATTAAGAGCATGTTTGGGTTTCTTATAGATAATTTTATGTAGTCTTTGGAGACAAGGTCTTCCAACAATCCGTAGGTATCCCTATGGGCACTAATTGTGCCCCTTATTGGCAGACTTATTTTCATATTCATATGAAGCAAGAATTTGTACAGAAACTGTGTCCTTCAACCTTACACATAGGTTATATAGATGATGTGTTATAAATTAACAATCATAGTTTTTACAAATTATGTCCATTTGATATATCCCGAAGAACTCGATATAAAGGACACACAGAATCTGACATATCTGCTTCATATTTGGATATTTTACTTAACATTGACTCTAATGGCAGACTAACACACTCTATATGATAAGCGTGATGACTTTAACTTTGCAATCATCAACTTTCCTTTCTATGTAGTAATATACCACTATCACCTGTTTATGGTGTGTATATCTCCCGTTGATTCGATACGCAAGAGCATGCTATGCGTATGAGGACTTTTTAAAGCAAGGCCACTACTAACAAAAAGTTGATGCTGCAGGGTAATAACGAATCTTGTTTAAAGTCATCATTTCGCAAATTCTACGGTCGCTATAATGATTGTTTGCGATTACAAATTATCACTAAGTCATATGTTGACTGATATGTTTCATACCTTTGTTAGACTGTCATTTTCCTACTGGATTTGACTACGGGTAATCCCGTTTACTTTATTTCGACTACGGGCCACGGCGGGTGTGACCGGTCAGCAGAGGATGCTTATCTCTCCATGGCACCTGCTCCTACCTTCGTTTTTGTCGGAGGTCCGTGTTGCCCTACACTCGATTTTGTATATGTTTTTTTGGGATTATGATTACGTTTGGCACAATGTTAAACTTCGCTTTTTGTGTTTGTAAAGATTAAGGTTACTCAGGATTATATACTTTAAATCAAATTGTTCATTATTTTACCATGTTTTTAACAGGTATTGATCATCTAGTACACAGTTAATGACTTTTAGTCAAAGGTCATTTTGGAAAGGTTAACGTAACTCAGAACAGTTTCCTTAAAAATAAAACAATGTTTTAACAGTTGATGACCTTTTAGACTAAATTCTAGCTTGATAAAAGTCACTCAGAACATACCTTATTATAGGTTATATGAAGGATAAAGGGAGTAGTTCGTAGTGAAATTCGGTATATAAAGAACAGCTTACCAATAGCTATGAAACACAAGGTAGCATTTTACTCAATGGTAGATCACAGATCGTTATAGTGACCATGTAAATTGCAAAATGCTGCCTTTACACGTGACTGTCCATAAGTCTATGAATTTAAGAAGTAAATGGTTAGGAACATTATAAGTGAAAATAAGAAAATGAAGACATACAAACCATCCCTCGAGTTACATAGAAACTAGGTCATAAACAGCATTTTACCATCATAACACTTACAGCTAGCCATATAAGAAAGAACATTTTTTGTTGATCTATTGGTTGATTGATTATTTCTTGTTTTACGTCCCACTCGAGAATATTTCACTCATATGGAGACGTCTCCATTACCGGTGAAGGGCTTCAAAATGTAGGCCTATGCTGGGCACTCAGGGCCTTTGAGCAGTAAGGGATCTTTTTCGTGCCACACCTACTGTGACACGGGACCTCTGATTTTTTCGGTCTCATCATAATAACCGCCCCATTTAGTCGCCTCTTACGACTTACAAGGGGATGCTGGGGACATATTCTAACCCGGCCATATAAAAATTATTTGAACACTATGTTAAGAGCACGGCACGGTTTTCAAAGTACAGAACGCCGTAAACTAGACGATAAAACAAATTATAACAAACGGTGCGTATCTATCCCAGTATATAGCACTGAACAACAAAGTACCTGCGAATGAAATATGTCAAACTTGAGTAAACACCTCGTATTTATAAACAGTAACACAAATTAGAAAAACAAAAACGTGTATAGAATTGTTTTATATTTCCTACTCTTTTGACAGTGCTTAAATGAAATTAAACAAAAAGTTAACTTGCTCCTAGTAATAAAAATGTTACCGAATTCTTTGCTTAACTACGTCTATGCATCGTAAAAACTGTGGCCTAATGTACCCAGCTCTACAATACATCATTTTTTAAAATAGAAAAAGACAAAAGAAACAAACTGACCAATACATGCGGGGTTTAACAGAGGTCTAAAACAGGTATCAAAGACAATGCTATGTCAGCAAAGTCCTGGAGGTTTCTTAAAGTTATTTATTTGTAAATTAAAAAGTAATAACATAAAGATTTCAATTTTTTTTTATTTTGAGATTCAAATATCAGCAGTGAAAGCCCGTTGGCAAACCTTTACTTTTGCAGCATACGTGTTCTCTCTTGTAGATGATGATTCTGAAAACAATATGTGCAAAGATACAAAACATGTTACAAGAAACGGAGCTTTATTGAGGACCATAGACAATGATACAAACTCTATCAACCAAACTCTTTATCATATGGAACTTTCAAATAAGACATTACGTAAATTGGAAAGCGAATCGGAAAATATAAACCGAGAAATACCAGACAAAAATTTACCTAAACTTCAATATTTTACAGAGAGAGAATTGAGAAAAACAGAGGACGACATCAGAGTTAAAAGTAATTCCTTGTNAAGACAAAAATTTACCTAACCTTCAAGATTTTACAGAGAGAGAATTGAGAAAAACAGAAGACGACATCAGAGTTAAAAGTAATTCCTTGTGCTCACCCTTCTGTCCCCCAACGTGCGAGTGTTTTGGTAGAAACATGCAATGTGTTGACATGAACTGTTCTGATTTGATAAGGGTGATCACACTTCACAGTGTCACCTGCAATGTTGTTGATGTCGATAGTTTTGACAGTAGACATATTTTTACGTTGTACATTTCCAATTCCAAAATAGGAAATTTGACGGTAAGTCCTACGAACAATCGGATTATGTTTCACACACTTCATATCAAAGATACAACTTTAGACAACATTTTCATTGAGCCATCGCCTTCGAAATTGGAGTATTTACACAATATTGAATTAGAAAATTGCACAATTGGTTCTAGTATGAAAGGAAGTGACGCATATAGCTTTCATTTATACAGAGAATCTGCCTTGAAATTTCATATACACTCTTTGATTATAGCCTTTTCTACAGAAATCGCCATATTGTCAGCACACTTTCCGCATGATATCAAATTCAACGTTCCATTCAAAGATATTGTAAATGCAAGTAATTGTGGACTGACAGATGCATCTAATATATTATTCATCCAGTCAAAGGTTGTAGATATAAGCCACAACTTTCTCAAATGGTACAGGTATTATTGGACGTCAGTGACTGCTTTGTACATCCAGCACAATTTACTATCTACAATGTTCGTATCACGTCCCAAATTCGAAGATGAGATTGATAATTTAGCGTTTCTTGATATATCTCACAACCGTATTACAGAACTAAAACAGGATGACTTGTTGTTTCCAAAACTAATGTACCTTAACTTTAGAGGAAACTTATTACACACCTTAGATGTTAACGTATTTTCGGAAACCACTAATCTTGTATTTCTTGACCTGTCACGAAACAAAATTTCGCGAATTATCACTGGAACCTTTCTACCACTTGAATTCTTAGAAGAGTTGTTCATTCAAGAGAACGAATTGCAGGTTTCTGACGGGATATTTTATGGATTAAGAAGATTGTCATTCATGCAAGTGGAATTCTTTTCACTTTGTTGTATCACGCCAAGCTATCTCGAAGTCCTGCAGTGTAGTGCGCCTGTGAGTGAAATTTCCTCGTGTGACAATCTTATTGATATTTCACTTTTGAGTGTTACTATTTGGTACGTAGCATTTGTAGCTACGTTTGGAAACTTTATTGTTTTTACGTATAATATTCACTATCTGAAAACGACGTCCGCTGATAGGTACACTGTATTTATAGTAAACCTGAGTCTGGCCGACTTTTTAATGGGAATCTACCTGCACATTTTGGCAATAACAAACCAGATGCACGCAGGGAGTTATGGGTTAGCTGATTATACATGGAGGCACAGCGTTACGTGTACCGTGAGTGGAATCATCGCCACACTGTCGAGCGAGGCGTCAGTTCTGATGGTATTTCTTATCACTCTTGATAGATTCATCGCCGTAAAATATCCCTTCTCAAAACTGCTGCTCAGCGTAAAGACTGCTTTCGTCCTGTCATCTGTTGCATGGCTGGTTTCGCTTGGTCTGTCCTTGACTCCATTGCTCCCTGTTCTGGGTTTTGAAGATTTTTACACTCAGTCTGGAATCTGCATTTCTCTTCCACTCTCTGTCGTAAGGAGATCAGGCTGGGAATACTCCATGATTATGTTTGTTGGCTTCAATTTCCCTATTTTTCCTTGGGATTTTGGTCGGGCAGATAGGTGTCTTTGTAGAAGTTCTACGATCGGGGAGAAGCGTGAGATCCAGCAAATCAATGCAGAGGGAGAGGAATCTGGCGATATTAGTGTTTGGTGTAGTACTGACTGATATTTTATGTTGGATACCAATCGGAACAATAGGTGAGTTAATGATACTGCAGATAAGACATTTTGTTAGATAAGAAATTATGCTTTAGAATAATTCAGGAAGATATATGTTAGATGTATGTACGNTATTTTGTTAGATAAGAAATTATGCTTAAAGATATTTCAGGAAGATATATGTTAGATGTATGTACGGATATTTCAAAGGTTTTTGTTTGGTCGTCATTTTCACTCTAATATTATGAATGCTCTTTCTGTATCAATTTCAAAATATGTCTTTATGAAAAGCAAAGAGAAAGGATAGTGATCAATCTTACTACGGTCATGAGTTTTGCCTAAATCGTGACAGGTCGTAGCGTGGTCGTCGTGAGGTGGAGGTCGTGGTATGAAAGCAGCTGGTCGTGTTTGACTCAAAAATGAATTTTGAACATGTTCGAAACATTCATAGTGAGCTCGTGTTAAAAAAGAGCGTACTGGCAGCGTAGCGTTGTCGTGGCAAGAGCGTGGGGCGGTCTGGTACTATCGTATTGAGAACGTGACACAGGCGTATTAAAATCGTCCCTAATTTATCGCCGACCACACTACGCTGCTACTACGCTCTCGTTACGATCACACCACGATTACATTACGATTTATACAATCTTACTACGATCATTTCATGATGCTATCATGCTCTTTGTGTTCCTAGCACGCTCTTACTACGATAATACTAATGCCCAGTCACACAGAGCTTGCGACCTGGTTACAACCGTTTTATTTTCATTTGGAATCGTGGACAAATTGTAGAAAGAGTACACGACTTGTCAACAAAATCGTGAATAGTCACAAGAGCAAAATCAGTCGCAACAAGGTTGATGATTCGAAGTCACAGACATATCTTGCATGATACAACGACAAGTTGCGAATGTACGTGCCACCAATCGTACTCATACGATCATCTACAACTTATCGTACAATCCTCTTTCACCAAATCACAGTACGTGATTGCAGATGGAGACAAACATTGCCGACTATCGTAATTCAGCTGCCATCATTCGCGCAATTCATAAAACATGCGATTCTTGTGGTTGAGGCGTTGTTCAGACATCTACACATCTAATGAGAAAACATGGTATGAATCTCAAGAAAAAGAGGGATTGTACAAGTATCATCAAGGCATGTTGCCTTTGCAATAAAGCTAATTGGTTGATTGGTTATCTATTGTTTTACGACCCACTTAAGAATATTTCACTTATATTGATAATCCGACATTTCTGCTTCTTAGTTTGATATGTTACTTAATGTTGACTCTAATGGCAGATTGACAACTACGAGGGTTGTCCGTAAAGTTCGTGTACAGCTTGGATAAAAACTGACAAACATTGATGAAATATATCAAAGTATCATTTTCGTTTAATCCATGTTTCATTTCATCANCAAAGTATTATTTTCGTTTAATCCATGTTTCATTTCATCATTACAAAAACGCTCAAATAGTCAAAAAGATTCAAAACTCGCAGCCGGAATACTAAAATAAATTTTTTTGACATTATCCAACGTTAAACGCTAAATAAGGTTCAGTTTTACAGGTCGCCTTAACTAGTGATAAATAATGTGCATAAACTGTTCTGGTTTCATACGTAATAAACATGACAATTAACACTTCCTGTATCACATCTTGTGCGTCATCAGACCTCTACACAGCGACGTTAAGGAAGCCTGAATTGATATAAGTAATATAAATCAACGCTCTGTACAAATGCACATGTTTAGTTGGTAAATTAAGAACAAAATAGAACTGACACATTTATTTTAGTAATTGTTCAATAAACGAAACACGGCAATCGCATGGTCACATAAAGTCATCACGTTCTTTGAGTCATGTAACCAGCTAAATATAGGCNTACGGCAATCGCATGGTCACATAAAGTAATCACGTTCTTTGAGTCATGTGACCAGCTAAATATAGGCACGAGTTTATGATACTCTAAAAGTGCATATGGGGGGGAAAGGATTTATTAAATCAGTTGAATTCAGTGCTACTTATGAAAAACAAATCCTACTTTGTTTCACCAAACACTAACATTGTAAAGCAATAAATTGCATTTTTTCATCCTACAATCCATTTGTGATAGACACAGTTAGTTTATATGTTACGAGTAGTGCTTGTGACAGGCAGCATTGGTTTATATGATTACGTTTGGTACTTTGTTACTTCGCCATTTTATATGCTAGTAAACTTTGTTTTCGAAGAAAAGATCGACTGAGTAAAGAATAAATTAAAGGTAAAGATAACAAATAGTGATCAATC
>CAJDSM010051053.1:0-13543 GCA_903981925.1 Ostrea lurida | reverse complement strand
GTGCAAGACTCTCAGAATGCTTGTTACCATAGTGGTTTGATTTGTTAGAAGCTACAACTCAGTCACTTTGACCATTTAGTACATTTAGAGCTACGAAGTACAAAATAAACCAATTGCACGGAATTGACGTATCTTGGGCGGGGAAACCAGGGTGGATTTACACACAACAGACTACGTGGTACTTCATGCAAAGTCAACATTGCAATGGTGCCGGAGCAACCTCGTGTGGACAAAATCATGGACTCTACTACGATACTTTATTAGTTTTGTTGTACATTCTGTAAATGAATTGTAATGAAGTTGTTTACTCGAGTTGACCTTGATTGACAAAGATTCATCCATTTACTACAGTGGGCAGGTTTATAAAGAACCCAACACAATTCGGGGTTAATTGTGATATTTTGGTGGCAGCGGGTGAGATGAATTTTTGTTCAATCAATTGATTATGCAATTGTACTTAGTCTAGCTTTTTGGTTGTATGACAAACGATTTTTTTAAAAATGTAGATTTTGTTATTAGTTTTTGTTCGAACAATAGAAATTTAATTGTATGTTTCATTTTTTGTTTTCGTTAAACCTTTTGTGACTCATTGTTGTGGAGTTTGTTGAGATAGGAGAGAGATTGGGTTTGAAAAATGAAGAACTTTGAGAATGTGTAACTACTAAGGAGAGAGAGAAATTTGAGAGAGATGAGCTAGCAGTAGAAAGAGAAGCTAGGGAAATAGAAATAGAAATTGAGTCAGAGACGATTAAGAGATACATGGAATTGCACAGACATAGAAACTCAAGAGTTGGCTGCTGAAAATGCTAGATCAAATCAGACTTCAAGGCCTATTGCTAAACTTCCAAAAGTACCTGTATTTGAAGAGGATAAAAATTGCATTGACTCATACTTGCAGAGATTCAATAGATTTACAACAATTGCAGGATGGGATAATTCTATCTGGGCAATCCATCTCAGCGCTTTGTTAAAAGGTAAAGCGCTTGAAGTTTACTCGCGTCTATCTGGTTCTGAAGCAAGTAATTACAGAAACTCAAGCAGTTCCAGTTAACCGAGGAAGGATTCCATTCCAAGTTCCGCTCCTCTAAACCAGACCAAGGTGAGAGTCCATCACAATTTTGTGCTCGATTTGATAACTATGTTGAAAAGTGGTTGAATTTGGCAAAAAGTCCAAGGACATACGAAGGCTTAAAAGATTTGTTTCTGAAAGAACAATTCATAAACAGTTGTACTCGAACTTCCCCTAACTGTAAAAGCTATGTCTAATCTTGCTGAACAATTTATTGAATCACATGGATACTCTTCGTTCAACACAAATGTTAAGAATTTCGGAAATCTACCTCTACCGAAGCTCAGAAAAGTGTCAACAGCCAAAGTCAGAGTCAAGCGCCAAAGCAAAAACACGATTCACAGCAGGACAGGAGGTGTTATATATGTAATTAAAAGGAACATCTGGCAAAACACTGTTACTCAAAGCAGAAAGTACCACATCAGGTAGGACACCAGACTTACAAAGAAGCAGCCATGGAAAGTCAAGATCATTGCGAGTCAAGTTATATTAACTGTAAATCTTCCAGTACTTTTCAGAGCTAAACTAAGTGTTTTACCCCGACGAACAGCATCGTGCCGTCAGAGTGTTCAAATAAGAGTAATTCGCACGTAGGATCTGATATATAGTGACAGATAAGTTGCTGAAATGCTGTATGCAGAATGGGCAATTAAAGTTAGCCTGTGGACACATTCTTCCGGTAGTAGGTGGTACTTGTCAGGTATGTGATGTTATGCCTGTTTTAATGGGCTATGTCGGCGATAATTATGTGAATGTACTCAGAGACAGTAGTTGTAGTGGTGTGGTTGTGAAACGTGAACTCGTGAAAGACAGTGAACTGACGGGGATCATCCAGAAATGTGTGCTGATAGACGGCACCGTTCGACAAGTAGAGGAAGGGTTGATTGACACCGATTTTTATACAGGGAAGGTAACTGCATTATGTATGAAGGAACCTGTATGTGATCTTATTATAGGAAACATACCAGAAGCTAGAAATCAGACAGATCTAGATCCATTGTGGCAGAGGAGAGAGCATCGAGAAAAATGCTGTGATGTTCTTCATGCTGTACAAACGAGAAGTCAGAAGTTTGAATAGCAGAAAGGTATGAAAAAACTAAATGTTACCGATTTGGTAGATATGAATGTCAACGTCAACAAGATAAAAGAGTTACAAACATCTGATGCATCGCTGAGAACTTACAGAGAACTGGCTACGTCGAGAAAGAAAAAATACTTCGTGATGAAAGTGTTTCATGGTTTTCTTATGAGGAAGGGCTATTGTACAGACATTTCATTTCGTCAAAGGTACAATAAACCAGCTTGTTATTCCAGAAACTCTTATGATCATTGCGCATGATAGTATTCTAGGTGGACACTTAGATACGAAGAAGACGCTTGACCGCATATCCTCAAGTTTCTACTGGCCAGGATTCAAGGTGACGTCAAAAGATACTGTCAGTCATGTGATATGTGTCAACGGACATTTCCTAAGAGTAAAGTTACAAAAGTTCCGCTTGAGAAAATGCCCTTGATAGACACTCCATTCGACAGAGTTGCAGTTGATCTGGTAGGTCCCATTCAAAGGAAAACGATATATTTTGACTGTAGTTGATTATAGTACAAGATATCCGGAGGCAATTCCACTGAAAAACATAGAGACGGAGAGCGTGGCGGAAGCTTTGGTATACATCTTCAGCATGATGGGCATACCGAGAGAAATTCTTTCCGATATGGGTAGTCAGTTTACGTCAAATATCATGAGAGGTTAGTCGTCTATTGTCAATCAAACAGTTGGTTACTACACCATATCATCCTTCATGCAATGGGTTGGTTGAAGTTTAATGGAACGCTCAAATATATGCTTCGTAAAATATGTACTGAAAGACCGAAAGACTGGGACAGATATTTACCTGCTCTTCTTTTTGCATATAGAAAAGTTCCCCAAGCGAGCATGAAGTTTGAAACTTATGTTTGGTAGAACTGTCAGAGGTCCAATGACGGCACTGAAAGAGCTATGGTCGAAAGATGACGTCGAACCGGAAGTAAAGAGTACCTACCAGTACGAATTAGACTTGAAAGACCGACTCTCCAGCACTTGTGAGCTTGTCAAAAAAGAACTGCAGAAGTCAAACGAAAGATACAAAAAGAATTATGACCAAAAGGAAAAGAGCAGATCATTGAAGGTTGGTGATTACGTACTCTACTTCCAACATACAACAATAAACTATTGATGCATTGAAAAGGGCCATTCAAAGTTGTGGTGAAAAAAGGTATTGCAGATTACCGGGTTAATGCCAATGGGAAGACTAAATTGTTTCACATAAATCTCCTAAAGAAATACAACATTAGAGACGAGTCAGAGCCTGATGTACCCCCAAGACTTGCATCTTGAGTTGTAATTGAGCCCGATGGGAGTGATGCAAATGGGAACGAACAATAACTCCATCTTCTACCAGTTAAAGCGACAGAGTCATACGGAAATGTCAAGGTAAATGAATCGCTCAGTGAAAAACAAAATTAATCTGTTATTGCTTTGCTGTATGAATTTCAAGATGTGTTGACAGATTTTGTTGGCAGAACTAGCGTCATCCAACATGAAAACTCGCTCGTTTAAATGGCGACATAATTTCATGACTATCATGAATTCTGTGGAAGAATACGCCAGACGTTGGACAAAATCTGAGGGAGAGGAGCTTGACACTTTGTCTGAATGGATCAAAACTATTCGGAAATTATTAAAATCCTTTATTAACCATTTAGCGGGTAAAATGTGTACTATTTATCCTTCTGTCTTTAGTCGTTTTAAGAGTCGATGTGGTAAATGAGTTACATAGACTACATGAAAACTTGTACTAGTTAGCTGATAAAAGCAGTAACAACATTGTCTTTGTTTGTAAAAAGTTACTATTATATTGTCTTTTTAATGAACTAGGGTTTACTTCAACATCTGGGAATCCCGTTTACTGTTATTTCGACTAAGGCTCCAGGCGGGTGTTACGGTCAGGCAAGGATGCTTACTCCTCCTGGCACCTGATTTCTACCTTCGCTTTTGTGGAGGTCCGTGTTGCCTACACTCGATTTTGTATATGTTTTTTTGGATTATGATTACGTTGATACAATGTTAACTTCGCCTTTTGTACTTATACTCCAAGCAATCTGACTAAAGATTGAAATTCTTCAAAATCACCTTTCTGTTTTAAATACTTTCAATATTCCGAAGAATAAGGATCAATTGTGAATTACCAAACCTTTACTTGGATTCCGAAATTGCATAACAATCCTTATAAACAAAGATACATCGTGTGTTCCAGTAAGTGCCTACCTAGCCTCTACTTTACTACTTACTAACACTAACAGCTGTTAAAGAGTCACTTTCAGAGATACTCTTCATCTACATATTCGAGAAGTGGGCTTCAATCAGATTGGATTCTCAAAAACTTTAAGAGCTTTTAGAAACTTCAAGTCACGAGATTTTTTCTAAAATTGACTGCATAAAACGTATGATTTCTCCACACTTTATACAACATTCCTCATAATAAATTCAAATCTAGGCTTTTTCAGATAATGATAACTGTTTTGTGAACAAATACGGCACCCGAAATACAAGTTTTTGTCGTTGGGAAAGATACTATTTTGTTAGAAACCTACTCGGACTGCCCACACAGTACCTCGAAGTAGATATTAAGAGCATGCTTGGGTTTCTTATAGATAATATCTATGTAGTCTTTGGAGACCAGTCTTCCAACAATCTGGTTGGTATCCTATGGGCACTAATTGTGTCCCTTATTGGCAGACTTATTTTTATATTATACGAAGCAGAATTTGTTCAGAAACTGTTCGGGATAAAACCAAAAAAACTGCCGTGTCCTTCAACCTTACATATAGGTATATAGACGATGTCTTATCAACTAACAATCATAATTTTCACATTTATGACCATTTGATATCTCTGACGAACTCCGAAATAAAGGACACCACAGAATCTGACAGATCTGCTTCATATTGGATAGTTCTACTTAATATTGACTCTAATGGAAACTGAACTACATTATGATAAAACGTGATGACTTTGACTTTGTAATCGTCAACTTTCCTTTTTATGTAGTAATGTACCACTATCACCTGTCTATGGTGTGTATGTCTCTCAGTTGATTCGATACGCAAGGGCATTGTCATACGTATGAGGACTTTTTAAAGCGAGGTCAACTACTAACAAAAGTTGATGTTGCAGGGTTATATCGAATCTCGTTTAAGAAGTCATCATTTCGCAAATTCTACGGTCGCTATAATGACTTTGTTTGCGATTAGAAATTATCACTAGTCATATGTTGACTGATTTGTTTCATACCTTTGTTAGACTGTCATTTTCGTACTAGATTTGACGACGGTAACCCATTTACTTGTTTGTTCGACTACACGGGCACACGGTGGGTGTGACGCGTTCAGCAGAGGATGCTTACTCCTTCAAGCACCGTGATCCTACTTTCGCTTTGTCGGAGTCCGTGTTGCCCTACACTCGATTTGTATTATGTTTTTTGGACTATGAGTTCGTTTAACACATTGTTTCTCTCGCCAATTTATATTCAATTGACTACAAATGAACCAATCCGGAACCGACCATATCAGATTCCTTACGTTTTAAGAGATGCAGTACGTGCAGAGACCCAGATCAGAGCATGGTTGATATGGATATCATAAAGCCGTCAAAATCGCCATATGCTAGTTCTGTGGTAGTGGCTAACAATTCAGACGGCAGCAACAGGATTTACGCAAGGTTTTGAAAGGATTACAGCATACTGTTTGTTTTTTGGATGATATCTTAATTCATACAGAATCTTTTGAAGAACATCTGATTGAGCTGAAACAAGTTTTTGAGAGACTGAGACAAGCAAAATTATCCGCCAAGCCTTCCAAGTGTGAGATTGGTCAAACTCAGCTGATGTACTTCGGACATATTATTGGTGAAGGCGTCATGAAAGATAAAGGCAATTCAAGAAGCCCCGAGACCAAGAACTTAAAAAGAGGTGAGATCTTTCCTCGGCTTTGTACCAAATTTCTCAACGGTAGCAGCTCCTTTAAGTGATTTGACTAAAAAGGATGTCCCAAATAAGTTCACCTGGAAACCAGAATGTGAACATTCTTTCATAAATCAAAACATTGAAATCAATGTTGCTGTCCAATCCTTAGATTACTGAACCTTTCGAAAATGTTTCTTCTGAGGACAGATGCTTCCAATCAAGGTGTTGGCGCAGTCTGATGCAGATCACGACGGAAAGAAAATATCAGTCGCTTATGCTACAGGAAACTACGACCGAGAACAAGCACCCCATTTATGAGAGAAAGAGTGTCTTGCTAATGTGTGTGGGGCTCCAAAAGTTTCAACCTTATTTGTATGTAGATCATTTGTCATAGACATGCCACAACTTTAGTTCATCTTCAGAAAGCGAAAGTGTCGAATTCCAGATTGATGAGATGGCCTCTTTTTCTGCACTCCTAAGATTTCAATACGGAAGTAATCAAGAGGTCAGACAATATTGGAGCAGATTTCCTGAGTCGTCATATCCCGGAATAATACGCTTATGTGAGAACCCTGTATATAGTTTTAACGTTTTTCTTCAATGAACTGTTACAAAATCATATTTTGTTCTCGGGAATGGAGGTATTGTCACAATATTGTGCCAATTTTGTGTATTTTTCCTTTAGGTTTATCGATTACTTCGGCTTCTCACTTGTATGTTAATCATAGGATAAATTTATCGAATATTTTTTGTATTATGCTTCATTGGTTACTGAGTTGTATTGATTCTATTTTAAAACAGGTAAAACGTGTTTGGTCAGTTTTACCAAGTATACATACTCCGGGCGTTGGTCAGAGCGTAGTGTGCATATTTCCCTTGCTGAGTGATCTCGGAGGATGTTAACTAGATGTTACCTGTGTGGTGCTTTATTCCATTCCCTTGCAGTGTGATCTCGGGAGATGGGATTGTTATTATTGCCTTAGTGGTTTGATATGTTAGAAGCTACAAATCAGTGACCATTTAGTACATTTAGAGCTACGAAGTACGAAGTAAACCAATTGCACGGAATTGACGTATCTTGGGCGGGAAAACCAGGGTGAATTTACACACAACAGACTAGTTGGTACTTCATCCAAAGTCAATATTTCAATGGTGCCGAAGCAACCTCGTGTGGACAAAATCATGGACTCTACTACAAGACTTTATTAGTTTTGTTGTACATTCTGTAAATAAATTGTAATTAAGTTGTTTACTCGAGTTGACCTTGATTGACAAAGATTCATCCATTTACTACAGTGGGCAGGTTTACAAACCAGCACAATTCGGGATTAATTGTGACAATTGCATCTATTCAGATACTCCTATCAGAGCACAACCCCATCACAATGAAGAGTATAAATTCCATTTCGAATCCTCGCAAACATAAATAAAAGAGTTTTGTAAAAACAAGTGGGAAAGAGTTGACACTGACAGACTGACGCACTCAGAAGAAAGCTATAGTCTCCTTAGGCTTTTGAAAGCGGTGAAGGACTAATAAGATGAAAATACGGAAAGTGGGTTAGCATAAATAAATGTTATGCCCCCCCCCCTCCCCCTGTGAATTTAATCCAAAAAAGACCTCCCATCTATGTGAAATCTCCATGAACCCACCAAACACGATTATTTGGAATTGTTTGAATAAAACATGTATACAGTAAAATACCTCTATTTCGAAGTCCAAAGGACTTAGAAAAAACTTCGAGTTATCCGGGGGTTCGAGATATCCAAATTCGATAAATCATGAGCAATATCCTCCGTAGCACTTAAAAAATCTGACCCGCATGTTTTAATGATATTGCGTGTATCAATCAAAACACCATCCCTGGAATCAGCGTGGTAGGTTGTAATTGGCGGCGGACTTAAACAAGTACACTGAGTACCCAAGCTGTTAAACTAATTATCGCAACCCGGATCTTCCTGGAAAAGGCGAGAGTGGACTACTGGTCGATAATTATCATTAGTTTCTACAGCCGCGGACGTGAATACGTGACTTGAATATACCAGGAATGGTAAGCAGACTGGAAAATTGACTGCACTTCGAGATAAACCAGGTGAAATAGGGCATGGGACCTTGAAAATACTTCGACATAAGCGGGATATTCGAGATAACCGTATTCGGGATATCAGGAGTTTTTAAAATCATTTACATTGGGAAAACGGCCGGGACCCGGCATTCGACTTTGACATAAGCGGGGTATTCGAGATAAACCATGTTCGAGATACAGTTACACATGTAAACTTATTGTATTTGAGAGAAAGCTTATATTGACCCACTTTTGAGTTCCCGGTACTCAATAAAATATGCATTTATGTAAATTCAACATTTTTTATACGTGTTATTCACGATATGCCAAGTCTTCAGAAGAACCACATACTAGTAGGCGGATTTAGAGGGGGTCCAATGACCGAACGTATGTATAGACGTATAACTAAATTGACCTCTTAAATTAAAGGGACATGGGCACGTTTTGAACTAAAACTGTTCAAATTTTAGATTGCCAATTTTGTATTTAAAATGCTTAATCAAGTTATTTCTAGTGGTCAGCCAAAATTTTAAAGTTAGTTGTTGAGTTACAAGTAAGAATTAGCGCTCAAAAATCTTCGCTATGTAAACAAGGCTCGAGCCTTGTTTATGTTTACAAAAAGATTTCTTCGTAGGAAATATCATGTTTAAAACAATATGAGATGTGAGAAACACTAGATATTGTTTAATTGTGTTTAGAATGAACTAAACTGCTTTAAATAGAACGTTTAGTAGCATATTCAATATATGTAAGCAAAATCATGCTCAGGCCTTGTTTACATAACAAAGAATTGTAAGTGCTGTATCTCACTTGGAAGTCAACAGATGACGTAAACATATTTCCTGACCATTAGAAAATACCTTTTATTCAAGCATTGTAAACAATCTAAAATTTTCACATTTTTAGTTCAAAATGTGTCCATGCCCTACTGCAAACCCTAAAACTCAGGAACATCTGAGCCCCCCCCCCCCCCGGGACCCCGCTTCGGCTTTACCCCATACATCTAACTTATTGTCCCCCCTTTTCAATGAATTTTCCCTTTTAACAAATCATGGATCCGCCACTGAACCAGGGCAGTTTGCAAGAGGTGCATTTATGACTATCGGCCGCAGGAGCGGCCGATCTATTTGTGATTGTGTTATAAGGAGCGCATGGGAAAAGAGGAATTCTTTGCCTTACTGTTTCGATAAGTGATTCTTTATGAATAATGTGTGTAAAAGTTTTTAGAAACATGTATAAATATCAATATTTATAACTGTAATCACGACAATGCGTTTTATTTTTATTCATTATGCAACAAATATTATGAATTTAAAATTTTATACGAATATTCTACAACAAGTACTCCCCGTAGTGGCAGTGTGTAAAATATAGAAGCTGTAGGATTTCCAAATATTGATTTGATGAATGAATAGATAAAACATGTTATTTTGGTTTCAGTATGTTGCGGATTCGAATATTTTTTGATTGATGTTTTGTATAAAATCTCAACCTGCAAATCAGATACTAGTAGTCAGCATAGCCAGTCCAACAAATGATATCGCCATCATCACGTGACACATATCCCGGGTATGCCTTTCATTCTATTTACATTAACCACAACAATTTTCTGCACTTTTTATTGACATTCAAAATCTAGTAACTATATTTGTTCCATTTGCATATCATCGTCATGGTGCTTTTTAAACATTTTAGAGCGCAATTTAGTGTCTCTATACTGCAATTTGCCTTAAGTGCGGGCGGATTTGGGATTTCATCCAAGAAGGGCGTGGTTGAAAAGAGTATGTTGGTCGTTTCTGTATGATTCTTTGGAAATCTCTTGCTTATAATATTTAAATTTTTGCGGCCGATTTGATGCTTTGCATCAAACTTTTCTTGTTAAAATATGTTGAACTATGATAGGATGAGAATTACCGCAAAGTTACATATACATGTTTAATTTAAATTTACTTGTTACAAGCAATTTATTAGCTGAAAACAAGATTGAAGCACACATTAATTATTTTGTATAATCTAACTTGCTCTTTGTGACGTCTTAGAATGACGTCACAATGCATTTGAGGTTATTTTTTCTACTTTGTTGCTATACGACAAAATTCGTCTGCTTCATGCACAATTCTTATTTTATCAACATGACGTTAAATGCAAATTTCTGAATTAATTATAAGGATGAAGTTAATTTTGACCTAGGTTATAGGAATAATCTAATTTGGGCATTTACGCTTAATACCGGTATAATCCGCTTCGCGGATTATAAAGCGTAAACTACACCAAGTTAGATTATATCGTATAACCTAGGTCAAAATTAGCTTCATTCCTTAAATAGATCTTATTATCACCATCCATGTGAAACGAACCCACCCTGTGAAAAAAAACTTGATAACATACGTTTGATCTTCAGAAGTATCTGCGTTGTTGTTTTTGTTCTTGCTTTTGTTTGATTGTCTATTTGTTTGTTTGTTGGTGTGTGGTTTTTTTTTTTTTTTAGATATGCAATAAAAAGCCATAAAGTATGATTGATTTCTTAGTCTGAACCCACGTGAACTTACTGAATGTTGCAAAGTTGAGGCGTTTGATCCTCTTAATCAACAGGTCGCGGTGGCTCAGTGGTAGAGCTCTCGCCTCGTGATCGGGAGGTCGTGCGTTCGAGCCCCGTGCTCGGCACCCGGCCGCGTCAAACCTAAGACGTTAAAACAGGTAGTGATTGCTCCTTCGCCAAGAGCTCGGCATTTCGAAGTGAGAATCACGGGTCTTTCGGATATGACCTTAAAAACGGAGGTCCCGTATCGCAGCATGTGTGGTACGCTAAAGAACCCTCACTGCTAAAAGCCATGAGTGTTAAGCATAGGTCTAAATTTGCAGCCCTTCACCGGCAATTGTGACGTCTCAATGTGAGTGAAATATTCTCGCCCAGACGAAAAACAACAAATAATCAATCAATCCTCTTAATCATAACGTCTGCGTAAGCGCCGATTATAAAAGTCAACTTATCACGTAAAAAAAAATCCAAAATTATTTTGTCATTATTGGCGAATTATCAATTTATTAACCGTAATCGATAAAAAAGTTCAAATTTGAAAAACTACATTGATGTACAATGTTTACTGCACTAACGACATCTCTCTCTCTCTCTCTCTCTCATCTCTCTCTCTCTCTCTCTTCTCTCTCTTCTCTCTCTCTCTCTCTCTCTCTTTCTCTACTACTCTCCTCTCTCTCTCTCTCTTAACCGGCATGAAAAGAAGGGAAATGAGTCCATATTTATTATATAGTAGAGTAGTATAGGCGTAAAACTTTGATACCCCATTGTGGCCCCACCCTACCCGAGGACTACACTTTCAATTTTGAACAAACGAGAATATTACTACCTGGTGATGCTTGCACCTTGATATGATTTGTGATGACTTTGTTCTTGAAAAGATTTTCAAATCTGTTTCCTATATATTCTCACTTCAAACTTTGAAACCCTATTGTGGCCTCAAGCTTTTCCCAGGAACTATGATTTGAATACTAGTAAATATTCTGCTATTGGTTTAAAAATGATTGGTTAATATCTTCAAAGTATCAAACCAAGTTTCTGTTATGGTACCGTGCCGTGCACTACAAAGCAATTGAGGGTTTGTCGAAAAATGACTGAAGATGAATTTTTTAAAGAAGTAATATGAACCTGTGTGTGCACTTCTTCCCTCGTGTAGTTAAATATGACACTTCTGGTGAAATGAGAGGCCTGGCGTCTATGTCTTAGTTGGGCGTTTGTTAGTCGAACTCTTTGACTTGGATCTCCAGAGGATGGACATTTGTTTTGTTCTGTAGAATCTCTATGAATCAAATTTTCTGGCTGTGCAAGAATGCGATAACCAAGGAGGAAGTACATGTACATCACCTACAATGATAACAAGATAAAATGTGACGAAGGTACATGCTAAAAGAATTTGTCTTCCCTCCCTGAAAATTATGAACAAAGAGAAAACTCACCATCAGTATTGATAACTACAAACACTTTGAAATTAAGTAAAGAGTTCTGTCATATATCGTTTTACGTCGATTTGACAACATTTCAGCAATTTTCGTCGTCACCTTGTCTGTCTAATATCTGTATGTCAATCAATATACATGTATATATATTTATTGTGGCGCGATAACTCAAAGAATTTCCGCAGTACAATTTTTCAAACTCCCCACAAAAAATGCTCTACATGAAGAGGAAGACACCTGTAAAATCTGGGTTCACATGCATCACCTTGTCCAGGGGCGTAGCTAGAAAGAAATGACGTACACGCCAAAAAAGACGCAAGGGTCAGGAGATCAAGTTGTAGTAGGACTAAGCTTAAAGCCCTGATAGAGGACAGGGATTCAACTCGAGTGAAAGCTTATACACCTTTTAGTACTTACAAGTGTATATACTATTACAAAATGCTAAAATAAGGTGAAATTATCATCATCGGTTGTAATCAACCTTATTTGGTATTTGGTGCAAATGCAAACTCGAACAGAAGTGTTTTTCCCCAAATATATACCATTCTGTGTGGAAGTTTAAAAACAAAAAACTTGCTGTGTCCTTCAACCTTACTTATAGGTATATAGACGATGTCTTATCAATTGATAATTCCAATTTGTCCTTTATTACGATGGTTTTGATTGGATTTGGAATAAAATTAAAATCGACCACGAGAATTACACATCAAAACTCCGAAAACGTGACGCACCAATACTCGCATGAAAAACAAAAAACGTAACGCACGGAACTAGTTCAAATTTTAAAATTGGTTTTTTCATACAGTAAACAAATTGGAATTATAAAGAATTAAACAATTCTTTTTAAAGAATTTATCGAGTGTAAACTTTGGACATTTTACTCACAAACTTAACATAAAAGTGCTTCGCAGCTCTATTCAGTTTGATGAGTAAAATCTCAGAGTTTTACACACGTGATACAATTCTTTCAAAAATAGAATGTTAATCATATAACAATACATAATTTTCAAAATTATGTCCATTTGATATATCCTGACGACTCGAAATAAAGGACACCACAGGAATCTTTGACAAATTCTGCTCATATTTGGATATTCTACTTAATATTTGAACTCTAACGCAGACTGACAAGCTACAATTATATGATAACGTGAGACTTTGACTTGCCAATCGTCAACTTTCCTTTTTATGTAGTAATGTACTCTACTACTGTCCTGCCTTATGTGTGTATGTCTCTCAGTTGAATTCATTATACGCAAGGCAATGCCCATGCGTATGGTAGTTTTTTAAAAGCGAGGCACTATCGTAATCCAATACCAGTGAATCGTTGCAGGGTTATAAGCGAAGTCTCTGTTTAAAATCATCATTCTGCAAATTCTACCGGTATCGCTAAATACGCTACCTTGTTTGCGATTACCAAATTATCACGTAAATCATTT
>CAJDSM010051033.1:11739-23102 GCA_903981925.1 Ostrea lurida | reverse complement strand
TATTTACCCCTTTATCCAATTGATATCACTTTTGTGATATTTTATTTTTCATATCACATAATGTGTATTCCTACACCGCGTGATGAAATTTGGAACTACATGTGTAAATTCCCAATCAATAGATATTATACAAATATTGATGGAAGTGACGCTGATGTTGATAAATTCTTCAAAATTTGACAACATTAAATTTATATGATTGTTAAAAAATTGGTTAAAATCGAAAAGGCCCAGTGAGCCAGGCCTGTCATTTTCAAATACTGCACTGCTATCTAGGCCTACGTATTCTTGAAAGTCAAAATATAACCCCCTCCCTACTCCGTCTGAAACTGAATGACGTACTCTGTAAATCTCTCCGAGTGTTAGAAAATCCGATAGACTATATTCATGAAACAAACAACTTCAGAAGTATTGTGAAACAACATATGCCAGAAGTGGTGTAAATCAAATGTGGATTCTAAAAAACTCTGAAGAACTTCTAGTGAATTTGAAATTTGAAATCCCAGAACCTTTCACATATCAACAACATCAAAACATACGACTTTTCAACACTTTGCATGACCATGATTAAAGACAAGGCTTTTTAACATTAAGACAGTGCTCTTTAACAAAAATGGAAAAAGAAATATCTTAATCTAGTGATCAGCCATTCAAAAAATTATTTGTTAACTCCACTCACCGATTCTACACAAGAAGTACTCTGAAGTTGATATCATAAGAGTAATGTCTGGAAGTTCCTCAATTTAACAAAATACTTTTGAGTTTTTCTGGCAATCAGCTCTCTATCCAACAGCTCTGTTGGAACTCCAATAAGGCACTAATGTGTCCCTCTAATTACGCTGACCGTATTACTCTATTCTTATATTGATGAAGCCAGGTAGATTCATTCAAATGCTATCATACATGAAATAAGAAGAAATACTCTAGCGGTGGCCTTCTAACTCAAACATTGACGATGTATTTATCTATCAATTAATAAATTAATTCGTATTCATATGCCATCAATTAATATCCCAACGACTAGAAATTAAAAGGACACCCAGACAGGTCTTCATGTTCGCTTCGTACTTTGAATACTTTATTATAACAATTTGCTATTAAACGGCAAACTATACTACTCAACTTAGACGAAACGCGAGGCACGATCAAGCTTCATTCGCATCCGTTCAAACCTGTCCCATATCCAAGTAGCAATATTGCCATCATCACCTGTACAAGTGATGTGTATGTCTCTCAACTGATTCGATACGTACAAAGCTTGTGCTCGTTATGAATCAGTTTTTGAATCGAGGCAAGCATACTTAACAGAAAAAATCTGTTGTTGAAGCGGTTTTCAAAACAGTCACGTTTTAAAGCCAACATTTTGTAAGATCTCATATGTCATTATAACAATTTGAGTTTACCATGCATTTGATCAATTGCTGTAACTGAGATGTTTCATAAGCCATTTGTTAAGCCGTTTTCACACCACTGAATTTGGACTATGGACACTTGTTCCGTTTCACCTGATCAGACTATGGGCTCACGCAGTTGTGCCGGCAACACGGGAGATGCATACTGCCTTCCTAGGCACCTGATTCCACCTCTGGTGTTTTGTCCAAGGGCGTCCGTAACATTGCCCACCTCTGTTTCCTTTTATGGCTATTCTTATTTAGACTACGAGATTTGTACACTGTTCGTGTATCTTTCCTTTATATAAAGGTCCATTGAAAATAAACCTCTGAAAATAGTTTTCAGAAATAACTATTTGGATAATAAACAAGTGGCCGGGCCGATTAGCCAATGTTGGACCCATTATATATATGTTTGAATAAATTATCCTGGTAAGATGGGAGTATCTACGATTTTCCCCAATATTTGTGTTCACTTTTAATTGATCAGATTTACTGTCAAGGGTTTAAACAAGAAGGCCCATAGGCCATTATCGCTCACAACTATAACACTTTGTTCATAGAGAAAGAGCAGACAATTTGATATTACAAGTGTCACTATTCAAATATAAATTAGAATATATCTTGTCATGCTTCGCATATACCACATATAATGAACGATATCATCAATAATGACAAATATGATCAGATAAATCAAAGTGTACTGATACAGATTGGCGGAGTCAGGCTTATAGCCCATATGGCGCTCTTGTATAACTGTGTTGAGTGGTGGAGCGATCTCAATAGTTCGTTCAATATATAGACCATTATCAAGAAGGGGGCATTCATGACCCCATGAGGCCATCCACACATGATGGTCAATGAACCTTGTCTAAACACAAAGACACAAAAAATATAATGGCTTTGATGGGTAGGATCTCAACCACGTTTACGAAGAAATCAACAATTCTGAAAAGCGGGCGTCGATCATGATCCCAGTGAGCCTCAATAATATAATTCAAGACTTGTACTCAACACAAGGAGACAGAGAGAATAATATGGGTTTGAGGTGGGAGATCTCACTAGTTTTACAATAATACTTAATCCATTTTGAAAAGGAGAGGTCTGCCATTGAGTCGTACCCTCAAGAGACCCTGCACATGCGTGTCGATTAACGGTATGTCCAACAAGGATTGAAGAAAATATTATATCTTATATAATAGATATACACGGTATATTATACCTTCCTGTTGTGGAAGATACAGTTTAGGGACCCTATTGTGAGTCTCTGTACTACTTTGGAGCAGGGGGTCGGATGGAGCAGGGTGGGGTAATTCATTTTACAACAAACTTGAATGCTTCCATGTTACATGTATGACAGACTGGGGGCAATATCCAATCTTTCTATGAGAAAGTAAGATGCTTAAAGATATTCCTCCAATATACACCTCGATGTAAAATTTTGTGTTCCCGCCAATTGTGTGCCCCATCTCTGACCCCGGGCCACCAATTTGAACAAGTTTTGAATCTTTCACAGGTAGTATAATGAATCTGTCCATGTATTTATTAGACAAGATCGTGACGGCACTTGCAGTCTTGAGAGAAGTTATTTCAAAGATAATTCTGGCCCCCAACCTACACCCAGGGGGTTATGATCTGATCAAACTTAACTTCTACTCTATATCAGGAAACTTTCACGATAAATACCCACTCCTTCTAGTGTAATGGTTCTTGAGAAGACGATTTTCCCTTTACATTTGCATGTAAATCTTTGACCCTCTATTGTGGCCCCATCGTACCCCAGGGCCATTATGATTTGAACAAAACTTGAATATCCACTATATTAGGAAAGCTTTCAAATAAATTTCAGCTTTTCTGGCTCAGTGTTCTTGAGGAGAAGATTTCAAAACATTCCCCTATATATTCACATGTAAAAACTTTGATTCCCTATTGTGCCCCTTTCCATCTGGGGTCATGATTTGAACAAATTTGAATCTCCACTATATCAGGAAGCTTTCATATAAAATGTTCAGCTTTTCTGCCTTAGTGGTTCTTGAGAAGAAGATATTTAAAGATTTTCCCTATATAAATCATATGTAAAACTTTGATCCCCTATTGGGCCTCATTCGTACCCCCAGGGGTCATGATTTGAACAAAACTTGAATTTCCATTATATCAGAAAGCTTTCATATAAATTATCAGCTTTTCTGCCCAGTGTTCTTCAGAAGAAGGTTTTTAAAATGACACAACCTATTTGCATTTTCATGATTATCTCCCCTTTAAAGGGGGACCCAGTCCACTTTGATGGAGGTCTGGTCCTTCATTTAAACAAACTTGAATCCCTGTTACCCAAGGATGATTTGTACCAAGTTTGGTTGAATTTGGTCAAGTGGTTCTTATGAAGAAGTCGAAAATGTGAAAAGTTGACGGACAGACGGACATGCGATCAGAAAAACTCACATGAACCTTTGGTTCAGGTGAGCTAAAAAGCGTTATGGCCTAACAAAAAGATCAGTATAAATTTATATAAAATGACGTCATTAATAACATTTTTATGACGATATACGTACTAACTCCTTCCGTTAGAAATTTTCAAATATGGCAACGTCGGATGATAATGTGGTGCACGGAATTGTAATTCAATACTGTGTGGAGTATTTCTAATGCATGGGTGAAGCGACAAGAGAAATATTTGTCACATAGCGGACAGTATTTTGAGAAGGAATGCATATGTCAATTGTTCGCGTTTTGGTGGGACAACCCTCGTATATGATAAATTTACGAAAGCTGTATTTGAACAATACGACCCCTCAGTTTGACAGGTATCAAGCGGCATTGATTTTAGAGCAGGCAAAGGCAAAGATAACGTTAACAAACATAAAACAAAATCCACTTCATTTCGTGCAATTCCAAGTCATTGAATATAAGTCATCACTTCTAGTTGAAACATTTCTACTAGTGGGTATCATCAGCAAATGCATCATACTTTGTTTAAAAGAAAGAATTCCCATATCGGTGTGATTTTACACGTCTCGCTGCTACTGGTAAGAATACCTGGTGCCGGTGATACAGTGTTTGCGAGATCGTGAAATCGTTGTAATAACATGTATTTTGCCTTACTGAAATCCTTTTTAAAAGTAAGAGTAAGATACACTGTAGTTTACCCATTCAGATGATAGTTTTAAAAGCAGCTGTATATATGACATACTGACTCAAATACATGTACGTAAAATCCAGTGTGTGTAGGTTTAAAAGCCCATCGACATTGACTATTTAAATTCTATATGAAACTCGAGTAGGTAAATTGAAGGCGATGTACGTAATCTATATCTTATGTCAAGTAACAAAGTACAAAAATCTATCGGACTATACGTGGCAGTTTGCCAGATGTACAAAATGCGCACAGATCTGCCATCTTCAAGAGACTTTCCCAATGTCACAGAACAGATACGAACATTCAAAAGTATTTCAAACAACAAATTTGTCAGGAATGTGGTTATCAAGATTTATGTGATTCAGAAGAGAGATTTAGTGAACGTTATTGTGTTGGATCATACACAGTTTCGCTTTATTAACATTTCAGTGAACATAGTGAATAAACAATCTTATATAAGTAGTATTACTGATGAAGTTTACTTTTAAAAGAAAGTCTCAATCCATAAAAATATGTCAGTCATTAGTGGGTTATTGGTGATATTGGAGATGTGAAAAATACGAGATTTATAATTGTTTTCTCTCTACCAGAAAAGACGAAATGCAGTGAAATGTTATTATGTTGGATAATACAAAGTTTCCTGAAACATATAGCGACTGAACAACTAGTGGTACTACTGGTGAACCTCACATCATTATTCAATAATTTAGAAATGTTAAAGTGTATCAAATTGTTTAAAATGCCATATGTAGTGAATTCAAAAATGTGTTATGTTTTGGATGTAACTCATTTATTCACCCATAGACATGTTTATATACACGGCGGAATTCTTGGGGGAAAACCAGTCATGCAAGATTTAAAATGGCGAGCTCGAGGAGTTTACGTGATTTGTAAACACCACATGCGCGATGCCTAGTTTCTCTTTAGTGACCTACTTTCCGGATCTAAAGACCATGTAATCGCCATTTATTTTTTATTGCATTTCCTCATACAAATATTTTCTATCACATTTATTCTCAACATATACATCTATCAATCAGTTATCAATTATGATTTTTGTTTTCAGGGTGAAGTTTACACTCACCGTGTTTATTATCGGAAGTACCTGTGCCATCACGGTATAGTACATAATATTTCATGTTTGTTTGTTTGTTTGTTTGTTCGTTTTCGTGTCCCTTTAAGAATATTCCAGCTCTAGATAAAGTGCGATATATTTTTATCTTTGGGATAAGAGTTTTAATCATGCTTTCCCACACAGGATCTCCATTTTCAAGGTCATATGTGTCATTTCCGTAATTTTTCACAATTTTACATTCTTCACCAGAACCACTCAGACAATTTCAACTGAAATTGGAACAGTTTGTTCAAAGGAATAAGCCTCTCAAGAGCAGACAATCAAGAATAGACAAACATAGGGCGGGGTCATCTCAAAAAATCACTGGATTAGACAATTGAAACTTATGTGAAAACTTTCTGACATAATGAATATATGAGTGCCAATTCATACTCCCCATCCAGGAATAGGGTGGGACATTACAAGGTTAGGTTTTTACACAGGGTGTATAGGATTTTGTTTTAATCTATTAGTCATATAGATGTGCAAGCATCCCCAGGTAGGGCAGGTCCACGTTTAACCTAGATGACCCCCGGGGATAATGTGGAGGCACATTGAGAGATCCAGGATAAGGGACTATAAAGTAAAAAGCATTTCTAAGAATCTTCTCTTGAATCCTAGTCATGTTGATAGGTAAGCATCTTCAGGTAGTGCAGATTCAAATTTTGTTTTAAATTAATGCTCGAAGATTAGTCCATGAACCAAGTAGGCAAAATTTGACTGCCACCGGTACCACTTGGGGGGGGGGGGAGTTTCAGATGCATTTTTGTTTAGGACAATATCCTAGTACCATTCCTGTATGATAGACATTCACAAGCTGCAGCTTGGTGTGATATATTCTTATAAGTGTTTTTTAAAAAGGTACCTTAATTCTGTTTTAACCTCGTATTTTGTACAATGCTACCAATAATAGATTTTTTACCACTTAAAAGACACATTTTGTTTACAATAACCATGTGGAGTATCTATCTTGCTTTGTTTCCATCATTGAACATTCTTTAATCAAGTTATTTCTACTCTGTGGCATTTTTCTAAATTTTCTACCGGATTCTAAAATAATTGTAATTGAAATGATACAGAAACCTTGTGATGGGATATTGCTGTGTTTAAAGCTATACTTGGCATCTAGTACAAAGAAGTAGTCAACCCAAACAAGATATGTGTTACAGCAATGAGGGAGTGTGTATATATATACAAAAAGTCGAGTGTAAGGCAACAGAGACCTCCGACAAAAGCCATGGCAGGATTAGGTGCCATGGAGGAGTAAGCATCCTCTACTGACCGGTCACACCCGCCGTGAGCCCGTAGTCAAATAAAGAAAACGGCATTACCCATTGTCAAATCTAGTACGAATATGACAGTCCAACAAATGGTTTGAAACAAGCTAACATTATGACTTAGTGATAATTTGTAATCGCAAACAAGGTCATTATAGCCACCGTAGAATTTGTGAAATGATGAATTTAAACGAGATTCGTTATAACCCTGCAACATCAACTTTTTTGTTAGTTGTTGGTCTCGCTTTAAAACATCCTCATATGCATAGCATGCTCTTGCGTATCGAATCAACTGGGAGATATGCACACCATAAGCAGGTGATAGTGGTATATCACTACATAGAAAGGGAACGTTGACGATTGCAAAGTTAAAGTCATCATGCTTATATCATATAATTCTGTTGTCAGTCTGCCCTTAGAGTCAATATTGAGTAAAATATCCAAATAGGAAGCAGATATGTCAGATTCTGTGAAGTCCTTTATTTCGAGCTCTTCGAAATATACCAAATAGACATAATTATGAAAATCATGATTGTTTATTGATAAGAGATCATCTACTGTAAAAGGCTTTAATTTCGCGGGCTAAAAATTTCGCGATTTTTATCTTATGAATTTCGCGATGGATTAAATTTCGCAGATATAAATATTTTAAGCTTGAATATTGTACCCAAATACATAAAACAGCACTTCGCGGTGGTTTTATTTTCGCGATAGTTGATGATCGAGAATAATAGCGAAAATAAAACCCACGCAATAATTCCCCCTTTAATAGTAATATGTAGGTTGTAGGACACGGCAAAGATTTTTTGTTATCCCGTAACAGATTTTGAACAAAATTCTGCTTCGTTTGAATATCAAAACAAGTCTGCCAATAATGGGGCACAAACATGCTCTTGATATCTATTTTAAGGTACTTACAATGTGGGCGATCAGAGTGGTTTCTAAAAAAAAAATATGTACAATGTATCTTGTTTCCCAATGATTTTTGCAAATTTACACATAAATATAGTTCTGTTTTGAACACTAAGGGTCCTCCCAAAATGTACTCTGGAACATTGCTTGGTGCTCATATATTATTACCACATTAAAATAAGAAATCGGCAAATAATGTCTTAAACCCTTTGCTCCGAAAGTACACAACCAGAAAAACAGCTAACTAGCATAAAAATACATAAAACTGCGATGTTTATCATATCATATTGGTTTACCTTTGGTATTACTGGCAATTTGCCCCCAAAGGTGCTACCGAACAACTTATCTGGCTCATGGACTATTAGGGTGGGGACCCAATATGGGATTAAGATTTATCAAGGAAGGATATAGGGACACAAACTTTTTTTAAAATCTTCTTTTCAATAGTAGCAAGATTATGATTAGACATACAAGTCGTGCTTTTGAGCCTCGCTCGTGGCATGGCCGTATCAAACCTAGAACGTTAAAATAGGTAGTGATTCTACTTCGTCAAGAGCTCGGCATTTAGAAGCGAGAATCACGGGTCTTTCTGATATGACTTAAAAACGGATTATACCTCCACATTAATTATGTTTTCTTGTGATTATCTCCCTTTAAGGGGATTGGCTCTTCATGTTAAGAAACTTGGAACAACCATTTGTAGTAAGTTTGTATGATTGATTATTTGTTTGTTTTTCGTCCCGTTGAGAATATTTCACTCATATTGAGACGTCACCATTGCCGGTGAAGGACTGCAAATTTAGACCTATGCTTATCACTCATGGCTTTTAGCAGTGAGGGTTCTTTTGCATGCCACAGATGTTGTGACACGGGTCCTCCGTTTTTAAAGTCATACCAGAAATACCCGTGATTCTCGCTCTCAACACAAGGAACAAGGAAATATATGACTTGAGGGTAAAAATCTCAATAGTTTTCAAGATATTGGACCATTTTTAAAAACGAGGGGAGGAGGGACAGCCTTGACTCCAAGGGCCCTTTACATATACGTCAATGAATATGTCTCAAGACAAGGATCAAGAAAATATAAGGCCTCAATAGTTTATAAGATATTAGACCATCCTGCGAAAGAATAGCTACGACCTTAATCTTTATCACTCTATCTTGAACCCCACGTAGTGGGAGGTTGCTACCATTCAAATGAATGCTTCCATTTTAATTTTTACAAACTGACCACTAACTGTTCGTAAGAAGATTTTTTTTAAATATATTTACCTATTTAAACCCTTGTCCCCCTATTATGGCCTCACCTTGACCCCAGGGGTCACCATTTGAACAAAATTGAATATACACTGTATACAATAATACTTCAATTAACAAACTGTCCGATGTTTTACGAGGGTTAAAGGCAGCATTTCGTAAATTCTATGGTCGTTATAACAATTTAGTTTACCAATATGACCTATCATTGAGTCTTATGCTGTCTGATGTGTTTCATAGCCATTGTTAAGCTGTTTTTCACACACTGATTTGACTACAGACTGTTCCGTTTACCTGATCAAGACTATGGGCTCACGGCGGGTGTGACCGGTCAACAGGGGATGCTTACTCCTCGTAGGCACCTGATCCCACCTCTGGTGTGTCCAGGTGTCCGTGATTGTCCAACTCTTGTTTTTGTATTCTGTTTGGGACATGCGAGATTGATCACTGTTCGTTATCTTTGCCTTTACATAAACCAATGTTAAAATTTTGTCCCCTATTGTGGCCTCAACTTAAATGGGGGCCACCATTTGGACAAACTTGAATCTTCACTATACAATGGTGCTTCCATTTATATTTGACAAACTCTGCACTTCCAGTTCTTAAGAATATTTTTAAGATAGTTCCTAATGTAAACCTATATCAAACTCTGGCTCCCTATTTTGGCCCCAACCTACACCCGGGGGGGGGGGGGCGGACTTGCTTCTACTCCACATCTGGAGGCTTTCAGATAAATATCCACTCTTCTGATTTAATGGTACTTGTGCAGAAGGTCTTTTTTTAATGATTATCCCTTTATATTTCTATTAAAATTTGATCCCCTATTATGGCCCCATCACACCCCCGGAGGTCATAATTTGAACAAACATGAATATCCACTTTATCAGGACGCTTTCATATAGATTTCAGCTTTCCTGGCCTAGTGGTTTTTTGGGAAGATTTTTATAAGAATTTCTCTATATATCAACATGCAAAACTTTGATCCCTATTGTGGCCCCATCGTACCCCCGGTGGTCACGATATGAACAAACTTGATTCTCCACTATACCACATGTATATCAGCAAACTTTCATGTAAATTGCAGCTTTTCTAGCCTAGTGGGTCTTGGGAAGAAGATTTTTAAAGATTTTCTCTACATATCCACATATAAACTTTGATCCCCTATTGTGGCCTACTCGAACCACCAGGGGCCATGATTTGAACAAACTTGAATCTCCACTATAGCAGGAAGCATTCATATAATTTTCAGCTTTTCTGGCCCGGTGGTTGTTGAGAAGAAGGAAATGACACCACCCTATTTTTGCATTTTCATGATTATCTCCCCTTTGATGAGGATTTGGTCCTTCATTTGAACAAACTCGAATCCCCTTTACCCAGGGATAATTTGAATCAAGTTTAGCTGAATTTGGCTGAGTGGTTTTGGAGAAAAAGTCGAAAATGTGAAAAGTTAACAGACAGACAGACGGATAGCTAGACGGACAGACAGACAGAAAGATAGGCGACGGACGAAAGGGAATCAGAAAAGCTCACTTGGGCCTTCGGCTCAGGTGAGCTAAAAGCTGAAATTTACATGAACACTTCCCGATATAGAGTAGATTTTAAAGTGTTCAAATCATGATTCCCGGAGATAAGGTAGGACCACAATAGGGTAGGGGATCAAAATTTTACATGCAAATATATCTAGAGAAAATCCTTTAAAATCTTTTCATCAAGAATCATAGGGGCATAAATGGAGATTTGCCTGAAAGCTTCCTGATGTAGATTAGATTCAAGTTTTATTCAGATCATGATCTCCGGGGGTAAGATGGGGCAGCAATAGGGGATTAAATCTTTAAATGCTGATATATACACGTAGGAAAATCTTCTCCAGAAGCACTGGGTCAATTCTAACCAGATTTGCTACCAATAATATTTGGGTTTAATATTGATGGATGTTTATTCGTGGATATTGGAAGATGACAGAGATCAATTTCAGTCCATGCCTTTGAATAGTAGCGCATTGTAAATCCCAAACTTCTGCTCTTCTCTATGAAGCAAAGTCTTCAGGTGAGCGATGTGGCCCATGAGCGTCTTGTTTGTATCAAACAATTACATTAAAAGCCTGCATTTTGCATTCACCACATTGTTCATTGTTCTCTATAAGTGTGTACAAATGTCAAATGTATCCTTTACATTTAAATTACTCGCGTGTTGCATAGGAACTCCCCATCTTAATTTGTTTAAAAAATGCAATGTGTATGCAATACGCTATATACTATAAAAAGGGTACTTTTATAGTA
>CAJDSM010051033.1:0-10993 GCA_903981925.1 Ostrea lurida | reverse complement strand
AGAAACGAAAAAAAACTCGTGACCCTTAAGCATGCCCTCCACATGCTGCGATGAACTTGTGGTACCGACAAGGAGGAAACAAATATTATCGTATATAATTATCACCGATATATAGACCATCTGTAGTAGAAACCGTTCTAAACCTATTTGTCCTTCATTCAGACTACACGGTGGAGGAGGTATGGAGTTATACACAAATTAAAACACCCAAACTTAGATGTCCATGTTATTTGACAGCACCTGAATACCCAACTGTTCATGAAAAAGATTTTTAAACGATTAATTCTCAATATACACCTATGTAAATTTCGTCCCCCAATTGTGCACCCATCCTGTCCCCGGGGCCACCCATGAACAGTATTGAACTCTTCAACTAATATACATAACATGTTTCCATGTTTACTTTGACAAACTCGGCACTTGCAGTTCATTGACGAAGAAATTTCAAAATTCATCGCGCCCCAAACCGGTACAACCTGGGGTATGGATCTACCATCATGACTTAAAACTACTCTATAGTATTGTGTTCTTATTTTCGAGAGGAAAAAATCTTTTATTCAAGATAAATAATCCCAACCCTTTAAGGTAAAAGGTATTTAGAGAAAGACGAAATTTTATCCCTTACTTTGCAGATAAAATCTTGACCCTCTATTGTGGCACCCATCGATACACCAAGGGGCCAGTACTGATTTGAACAAACTGAACTATCCCACAAATTAGGAGCTTTCAAATAAAATTTCAGCATTGCTGGCATCAGTCGGTTCTTGAGGAGAAAAAGATTTCACAACCATTCCCATATATTTCCATGTAAAAACTGTTGATACCCTATTGTCGCCCTTTCCTATCCTGAGGGTCATAGATTGAACAAAACTTTGAATCTCCACAAGTAGTATCAGGAACGCTTTATCATAAAGTTTCGCTTTTGCGCTAGGGAGCGTTCTGAGAAGAAATATTTAAAGTTTCCCTATCCATATCACTTGTAAAACTTTGTGTATCCCCTATTGGGCCTCATCGTACCCCAGGTCCACTGATTTGACAAAACTTGGACTCATTATAACAGAAAGCTTTTCATTAATTTCGCCTTCTGCCCTAGTGGTCTCCGAAGAAGTTTTTAAATGACACAACCCTAGTTTTGATTTTTCATGATTATCTCCCTTTAACAGGGACCCAGTCCACTTTGAGGAGCTGTTCCTTCATTAAACAACTTGAATCCCTTTACCCAAGGATGATTAGTACCAATTGTGGTTTGAACTGGTCAGAGTGGTTCTTATGAAGAATGAAAATGTGCAAAAGCTTGACGACAGACGGACATGCGATCAGAAAATATCACATGAACCTTTGGTTCGCGAGATGAGCTAAAAAGCGTTATGGCCAACAAACACAGATCAAGCTATAAATTCTATTAAAATGACGTTCATGTAAAACATTTTATGACTACATACGTGATAACTCTCTTCCCGTTAGAAAGTTCAAATCATGGCAACGTCGGCTGTAATGTGGGCCGGACTTGTAGATTCAATTACATGTGTGAGATATTTCTAATGCATGGTTGAAGCGACAGAGAAAATATTATGTCACATAAGCGGACAGTATTTGAAAGGATGCATATGTCAATTGTTCGCATTTGGTGGGACAACCTCTATATATAAATTTACGACAAGCGGTATTTGAACAATGGACCTCAGTTTGCAGTATCAACCAAGGCAATTTATTTTTAGAGCAGCAAAGAGCAAAAGATAACGTTAACACAAAACAAATCCACTTGCATTTCGTGCCTCCAAGTCCTTAATATAAGTCTCACTTCTAGTTGAACATTTCTCCTATGGGTATCCATCAGCAATGCATCAAACTTTGTTTTAAAAGAACAGAATCTCCATATCGGTGTGATTTTCACCTCGTGTACTGGTGAAGAATACTCTGGTGTCCGGTGATACAGGTTTGCGAGTATCGTGATAAATCGTTGAATAAATGTATTTGCCTTACTGAAATCCTTTTTAAAATAGAGTAAATACACTGTAGTTTACCATTCAGATGTAGTTTTAAAAGCAACTGTTTCTCATGACCTCTGACTCAAACATGTACGTTACAATCAGTGTGTGTAGGTTCTACCAGCCCAATCAACATTGATATATTAACTTCTATATGAACCTCGATAGTAGTAAATGAGGCGCTGTAGGCACATTATATCTTCTATCGTCACAGTATTTACAAGTACAAAAACTATCGACTATTACGTGGCGTATTGCAGATGTACAAATCGCAAGATCTGCATCTTCAAGAGCACTTTCAAGTCACAACAGTACGAACTTCAAAAGTATTTCAAACAACAAAAATTTTCACGGAATGTGGAGTATCACGATTTATGCTGATATCAGAGAGAAATTACTGTGACGTTATTGTGATGGATCATCACAGTTTTCGCTTTATAACATTTCAGTGAACATAGTGAATAAACATCTTATATAAGTAGATAGTACTGATGAAGTTTTTAAAAGAACATGTCTCAATCCATTTAAACAATATTCAGTCTTAGTTGGGTTATTCGGTGATATTGGAGATGCGAAAACAGTACGGATTTATAATTTTGTTGTTCTCTCTACAGAAAAGACGAAAGTGCAGTGAAATGTTATTATGTGGATAATACAAAGGTTTCCTGACACATATAGCGACTGAATAAACCTAGTGGTACCTACTGGTGACCTCACATTATTATTCAGTATTGTTGATGTTAAAGTGTATCAAATGTTTAAAATGCGCTATGATAGTGAATTCAAAATGTGTCTATTGTTTTGGAGGTAACTCATTTATCACCATAGACATGATGTATATTACACGGGAATTCTTGGGGGAAACCAGTCCGCCAAATTTAAAATGGCGAGCCGAGGATTTAGTGATTTGTAAACACCACAGGCGCCACGATGCCTATTTCTCTTTAGTGACTACTTTCCGGCAGGCTAGACCATGTAATTCCCATTTTTTTATTGCATTTCCTCATAAATATTTTCTATCACTTTTTCGTCAACACGATAATACATCCTATCAAGCTGTTATCAATTATGATTTTGTTCAGGTGAAGTTTACCACTCCCGTGTTGATTATCGGAGTACTGTGCATTCACGGTATGTAACATAATATTTCTGTATGTTGTTGTTGTTTGTTCGTTTTCGTGTCCCTTAAGATATTCAGCTCTAGAAGAGTGCGATATAGATTCCACTCTTCTGCGTAAACGAGTTTTATCATTGCTTTCCACACAGATCTCCTTTCAAAGTCATACTGTATCATTCCTTAATTTTTCCAATTTTACATTTCTTCCCAGAACACCAGGCAAGATTCAACGAATTGGTAACATTTGTTCAGAAGGAATAAGACTCCAATGAGCAGACATAAAATACGACAACATAGGGCGGGTCATCGTAAAAATCATCGGATTAGGACCAATTGACACTTATGTGAAAACTTTCTGCATAATGAATCATGAGTCGCATTCATAATCATCGGGATATGGTGGACGTTACAGTTAGGTATTTTACACAGGGTATGGTTTGTTAATTATGTCTATTTACGATGCCGCAGCTCCCAGGTAGGCAGGTTACGTTACCTAGATGACCCCGGGGATATGTGGAGCACCATTGACGGACCAGGATAAGGGACTAAAAGTATAAAAGCATTTGAAAAACTTTTTGAATCCTGTCATGTGGATAGTCCAGATCTTCACAGCTAGTGCAGATTCAAATTTTGTTTTATAAATTAATGCTCGAAGAATTAGTCCATGTACCAAGTTAGGCAAGTTGAACCCACGTACCACTTGGAGGGGGGGGGAGTCTCAAGATGCTTTTTGTTAGAGACAAGTATCCTGTAAGTAACCATTCCTGATGTAGACTTACAGCTGCAGCTTGGTGTGATAATTTCTCGATATAATGTTCTAAAAAGTGTACCATTAATTCTGTTTTATAACCTAGATTTTGACAATGCTCCATAAAGTTTTTACACTAAGACACAATTTTGTTTACAATACCAGTGGAGATATCTATCTTGCTTTGTTTCATCAGATTTGAACATCTATAGCAAAGTTATTTTCTACTCTGGTTGGCATTTTCTAAATTTTCTACCGGATTCTAAAAAAATTTTAATTGAATGATACCAGACCGGTGTGATGGGTATTGGTGTTTTAAAGCTCTATGACTTGATCTAATAGTACAAAGAAGTTCACCATAAGATGATGTGTTTCAGCAATGAAGGCGAGAAGTGTGTATATTTAACAAAAAGTCGAGTTAAGGCAACAGGAGACCTCCGACAAAACACAATGGCGATTGTGTGCCAACTGGGAGGGAGTTAGCATACCTCTAACTGAACACATCACACCCGCCGTGAGCGTAGTTCAAATAAGAAACGCATTACCATTGTCAAATCTAGTACGATATGACAGTCCAACAAATGTTTGAACAGTACTTTGCTTAGTGATAATTGTTGCAAACAAGGTCATATTAGCCACCGTAGAATTTGTGAATATGATGAATTTAAACGAGATCTTTATACCCTGCAACCAAACTTGTTTGCTAGTTGTTGGTCTCGCGTTAAAACCATTCCTCAATGCAAGCATGCCTTTGCGTTCGAACAACTGGGAGATATGCACACGATAGCAGGTGATATGTATATCACTACTAGAAGGGGAACGTTGCCGATTGCCCAAGTTAAGTCATCATGCTATATATCATTCAATAATTCTGTGTCAGTCTGCCCTTAGAGTCAATATTGAGCTTAACATATCAAATAGGCAGCAGATATCGATTCCTTAGTGAAGCCTCTATTTCGAGCCTTTCGAATATACCAAATCAGACAAATTCATGATCAATGATTTTTAATTAGATAAGAGATCCATTCTACTTGTAAATGCTTAATTTCGCGGGCTAAATTCGCAGTTTTTTCTTATTGAATTTCGCGTGGTTTTTTTAAATTTCGCAGTATAACATATTTAAGCTTGCATATTGTACAAATATCATAAAACAGCACTTCGCGTGGTTTATTTTCGCGAATAGTTCGTATGATCGAGAATAAGGAAATAAAACCCAGCGCAATATTTCCCCTTTATCAGGAATGTAGGTTGAGAGCCCGGCAGATTTTGTTACCCGTAACAGATTTTGAAAATTTCTGCTTGGTTTGAATATCAAAACAGAGTTGCCATTAATGGGCATCAAACATGCTCTTGTATTTCTATTTCAAGGTCTACATCTGTGGCGCAGAGTGGTTTCTAAAAAAAACATATGTACAAGTTCTTGTTTCCCAAGATTTTTGCCAATTTACACGTACAATTAGTCGTTTTGAACACTAGGGTCCTCCAAATGTATCTGGAACATTCGTTGGATGCTATTATTATTATTACCACATTAAAAAAGAATCGGCAATAATGTTTAACCCTTTGCTCCGAAAGTAACAACCAGAGAAAATAACTAGAATAAACAATACATAAACTGCGCATTTTACCATATCAATATTGTTTACCCTTTGGTTAATTACTGGCATTTTGCCCCACAAGGTGTAACCGAACAAACTTAGCTGCTCATGACTGTAGGGTGGGGACCCAATATGGGATTAAGCAATTTATCAAGGAAGGATATAGGGACACAAACTATTTTTTAAAAATTCTTTCATAGTAGCAATATGATGAGATACAAGTCGTTGCTTGAGCCTCGTGTGGCATGGCCGTATCAACCTAACGTCAAAATAGTATTGATTGTCTTCGTCATAGAGCTCGGCATTTAGATCGAGTATCACGGGTTTCAGTATGACCTTAAAAACGGATTATACCACATTAATTATGTTTTCGTGTGATTATCTCCCTGCTTTAGGGATGGCTCTCATTAAGAAACTTGGAAACAACCCCCCCCCTTTTTAGGATGACTTTGTAGTAAAGTGTCTGATTTTCATTTGTTTCGTTTTCGTCCCGTGAGACTATTTTCACGCTCATATTGACACTCACCATTGACCTGTGAGTAAGACTGCATCGACCTACTGCTTTCAATAGGCTTAGCATGAGCGGTGTCTTTTGCATTGCCGCAGATGTTGTGCACGGGTCTCGCGTTGAATTGAGACATCCCAGAACAAATACTCGTGATATCTCGCTCTTCAAACAAGAGAACAAGAAAATATATAGACTTGAGTGGTAAAATCTTCAATAGGGTTTTTCCAACATGTCCCAACGCATCAAAACGAGGGCAGCGACGGAGACAGCCTTACATCCAAGGGCCACTTTTACTATACGTCATCAATATGATCATGGTCTAAGCCAAGGTCAAGAAAATATCAGGCTCATAGGTTCTAGAACTAGACCCTCCTACGAAGAATAAGCTACGACCTTAAACGCTTTCTTATCTTGAACCCCACGTTAGTGGGAGGTTGCTACAATTCAAATGAATGCTTCCATTTAATTTTTACAAACTGACCACTAATGTCGTAAGAAGTTTTTTTTTAAACATATTATTTTACCTTTTACCCTTGTCCCCTATTATGGCCCTCACCTTGACCCGAGGTCACCATTGAACAAAAATTTGAATATACACTGTATACATAATACATTCAATTAACAAATGTCGATGTTTTACGCAGGTTAAAGGCAGCATTTCGAAATATCTTAGTGGTCGTATTCATAAATTTAGTTACCATAATGAGACATATCAATGAGTCTTATGCTGTCTGATGTTATCATACCATTGATTAGTTGTTGCACACATGATTGATTACAGACCGTTCCGTTTACCTGATGCAACGACTATGGGCTCACGGTCGGAGTGTGAGCAGTCAACAGGGGAGTCTTTACATCCTACGTAGCGACCTAGATCATAACTCTGGTGTGTCCAGGAGTCCGTTGAATTATGTCCGAAACTCTTCGTTTCTTGTAGTTCGTTTGGGCCTATGCGAGATTGACTCACTTTCGTATCTTGCCTTTACATAACTCAATGTTTTAAAATTTGTCCCCCTTATTTTTGTGGCACACAACTCAAATGGGGCCACCGATTTGGACAACTGTGAATCGTCACTAACAATTGGGTGCTTCTTCCATTTATTATTTGACAAAACGTGCAATTCCAGTTCTTAAAGAATATTTTTTAAGATTAGTACCTAATGTAACTAAATTCAACTCTGCTCCTTAACAGGCATTGGCCCACTCTAACATCCGGGCGGTGGGGGGGCGGGGACTTGCTTCTACTCCACTCGGAAGGCTTCCAGGTACCCTCTATCCACTCTACTGATTTAAGTGGTACTGTGTGGCAGAAGTTCTTTTGTGTAATGAGTTATCACCCTTTAATATTCTATTCAATGTTGATCCCCTATTTATGCCCATACACACCGCGCGGTAGGTCATAATTTGAACAAATAGAATAGTGCCAACTAGTTAGTCTAGGACGCTTCATATAGATTCATAGCTTTCCTGGCCTAGTCGTTTTTTGGCGAAGATTCTATAGAATTTCTCTATATAATCAACAATGACCAAACTTTGTCCCTGATTGGCCCATCGTACCCCCGGTGGTCACATATGAATCAAACTTATTCTCCCACGGTAATAGCAGATGTATTAGCAAACTTTCAGTAATTGCAGCTTTTTAGACCTAGAATGGCGTTTGGGAAGAAGATTTTTTAAAAGATTTTTCTCTACAATTATCCAATATAACTCTTGAATCCCCCCTTTGTACGGCGCTATCGAACCCCACTTCGGCGGCAATGATTGAACAAAACTGTAAATCTACCACACCTATAGCTAGCTCGAAGCATTCACTTTGTTTTCACCTTTTCTGGCCCGGTTGCGTGCTTTAGCACGAAATGGACAGCCACCGATTTTTGCACTTCTGCTATATCTCCCTCTATGATGATGGATTTCCCCCCTTCATACATTGACCACAAAACCGAATCACCATATACCAGAATTAATTTGAATAGTTTAGCTGAATTTGGACTGAGTAGTTTGGAGAAATAAGTCGAAAACATGTGAAAAGTTAAGAAAGACAGCAGACGAAGATAGCATAGACGGACAGACAGACAACAAATAGGCGCGGCAACGAAAGGATCAGAAAAGCCTCACTTGGGCCTTCGGCTAGGTAGTAAAAGCTGAAGTTACATGAACACTCCCGATATTAAGAGTAGTATTATAAAGTGTTCAAATCATGATTACCCGAGAACCCGGTAGTAGGGACCACAATAGGTTGGGGTAGGATCAAAATTTACATGTCACAAAAGATATCTAGAAAATCCTTGTAAAGTCTTTCATCAAGAATTACGTAGGGAAAAGGAGACTTTGGCTGAAAGTTCACTGGGATGTAAGATTAGATTCAAGTTTATTCAGATACATGATCCTGCGGGTGGTCTTCGGTAAGATGGTGGGTGATCGCGCAGCTAATAGGGATAAATCATTTAATGACTAGATATTACACGTAGAAAATCTTCCGCCAGACAGCACTGGATGTCAATTCACCAGATTTGCTACCAATCAATCACTTTGGGTTTAATATTGATGGATGTTTATTCGGATTTGGAAGATGACAGAGATCCAATGTCAGTCCATGCCTCTTGAATAGTAGCGCATTTGTAAATCCAACACTTCGGCTTCTTCTCTATGAGCCAATCTTCAGGGCCGCCATGAGCGTCTTGTTTGTATCAGAACCAATTACATTAAAGCCTCATTTTGCAGTCACCACACTCTAGTCTCATTGCTTGTGATATTTAGTGATTACAAATGCAAATTAATCCATTTCATTTAAATTCAGAACTCGCGCTCGGTTGTCATTAGGAACTCCCCATCTTAATTGTTTCGAAAAATTCAACGTGTATGCAATACCATAATGGACTATAAAAGGGTACTTTATATAGTAATACACACTATCGCCTTACTTATGGTTGTAAGTCCTTCAGTTAATTCGATACGCAAACGCATGCACTGTGATGATCGAGGATTGCTTAAAGCAGAGCAACTAACTAACACGAAAAATTGATGTTCCAGGGTACGCTATGAAGAATCTCGTATTAAAGTCTCATTTCGCAAATTCGCACTATAATGACTATATAATGACCTTGTTTGCGTATTACACAATTATCACTAAGTCAGATATGTTGAATAATTTGTTTCATTTACCCCTTTGTCCTAGACTGTCATTTTCCGTACTAGTTTTACAAGAAGAAACCCCCGTTTACTTTGTTCGAAGGGCTCACGTCGGGTGATGAGCCGGGTCAAGCAGAGGGGCTACTCCTCCATGGCACCGATCTGCCTTCGCTTTTGTCGGAGTTCCGTGTGCCCACACTCATTTTGTATAATGTTTTGGGGACTATGATTCGTTAACTAATTACTATACGTAGTTATAAGTTTACAACAAACAATAAGAGGGGAAACTGTCTATGCGTTTTGGATTCAAATCTAATAATCTATTTTGTACGTCTTGTTTCACAGACGCGAGTCTCCCCCACGTCATAACACCCCTCCATGACATGCGTACACGAGTACTACACAAAAACCAAGCTATGGTTTACTATCATGTATTATTTTCTGTTGCTATCTAACCGCTGATTTGATTGACTTGTGTACAAGGGATTCAACAGTCTTCTTCAAACTGCTGAACCCCCCCCCCCTTCAAAGGCGCACGTGAAAATACGAGAAATTTGCAAAAATAGTGTCGTCATTTAAATATTCTGTTTGAGAACCACTGGAGCCAGAAAAAGCTGCTGAAAATTGATATGTAAAGTTCCTGATACAGTGGAATTAAGCATGTTCCAATCATGACCTCGGGAGCTGGTACGATGGGGCTCACAATAGGGGATTTTTTTTCTTACATTTTGAATATTATTGGGACTTCTTTTATGTAATTTTAGATTTTTTTTTTTTTAAATCTAAACTCCGCTTCTCGAGAAAATTGATCAAAAAAAACATTAGTTACCTAAAACTCCTTGTTACCATCAAAACAGTACCATGTATATCAGATCATACCTCCAGGTTGGTGGGATAGGTGCTGGGGCACGTCAGATTGAAATTAGATTTTGAAATTAACTTTCGTGAACACCTAAAACTTCAAGCCCTATTATGTATTTACGTAGCTGAACTTTTGCACACTTGTTCATCACGATAGTGACCATACACAGATTTGGTTTTCTAGGGGTCAAAATATTTAGACAAAAAGAAAAGCCATTTTGCCATGGAAATTACAATAATATATTGTGAACACTAAAACTCAAACCCTATACATTGTACATAGCTGAACTTTTGCACACTATACATGTACAGGTGTGCATATCAAAATATTTGTCTCAGCGGGGCACTTGCTTACTTTTCCAGTGTTTTAGTTTCAGACAGAACTCTATATTGATGAACAAACATGTAACAAAATAAACAAATGAAACAGTTTTAGCACACCTGAGCTGAAAGCCCAAGTGAGCTTTTCTGATGTTCTGCTGTCCGTCTGTCTGTCTGTCTGTCTGTAAACTTTTCACATTTTCGACTTCTTCAGAACCACTGGGCCAAAGTCAACCAAACTTAGTATCAATTATCCTTGGGTAAAAGTTTGTTCAAATGAAGGACCAGGCCCCCATCAAAGGGGAGATAATCACGAAAATGTAAAAATAGGGTCATGTATGAGTCATTTAAAAAATCTTCTTCTCCAGAACCACTGGCGCAGAAATGAAATTTATATGAAAGCTATATAATAAAGTGGAAATTCAAGGTTGTTCAAATCATGACCCCCGGGGGTAGGATATGGCCACAATAGGGGCCAAATTTTACATGTGAATGATAAAGGGAAAATCTATAAAAAAGATCTTTTCAAGAACCATTGAACAAGACGAGTGAAAATTTACCTGAAAGCTACCTGATATAGAGTAGATTTAAGTTTGTTCAAATCATGCCTCCCGGGGGGTAGGGTGAGGCCAGGGGATCAAACATGTATAATGGAATATCTTATTCTCCAGAACCACTAGGATAGTTTCAGTTTGATACAAATCATCCTTGGGTCAAGGGGAT
>CAJDSM010051027.1:0-11214 GCA_903981925.1 Ostrea lurida | reverse complement strand
CCTTGGCTGACCCGGTCACATCCAACCATGAGCCGTAGTCGGAAACAAAGAAATGGATTACCCGTTAGTCAAATCTAGTACGAAAATGAAATCTTACAAAGGAATAAAACAAACCAGTCAACAGTAGACTTAGTCGAAAATTTGTAACGCAAAACAAAGGTCATATTCGCGAAATTATGACTTAACGCGAGATTCATTAAAAACCCTTGCAACGTAACTTCTGGTTAGTAGTTGACCTCGCTTTAAAAGATCACATTACGCAAGGCAAACCCTTTGCGTATCGAATCAAATTGAGTCGACATACCCCCCCCCTCACCATAAGCAGGCGTAGTGGTGATATTACATGGAAATAGAAATTTGACCATTGCAAAGTCAAAGTCATCACGTTCATCATACAAAGTATGTCAGTCTGCTATTAAGTCAAATTAGTTAAAATATCTAAATATGAAGCCACATCTGTCAATTCTGTGGTGTCCTTATTTCGATTCGTCAGAAATATCAAATGGACATTAATTGTGAAAATTATAACTGTTAATTGATAAGATAATCGTCTATATTACATGTTACCTATAGTAGGTTTGATGACACAGCCATATTATGCAGATTTTGATCTAATAGAACACTTACCATTTTCAAAGACGATACAAAATATGATTAGTTCATTCGTGTTTATAGCTGTTGTTTCAAGAACTCCAATAAGCAATCAAATAATGTCTATTTCATAGATGTAAAAAAATGACATAAAGTCGATCATTCGCAAATTCTACGTCGTTATAATGATCCTTGTTGCGATTACAAAGTATCACTAATCATATGTTGACTGCATTTGTTTAATCATTTGTTTAGACTGTATTTCAACTAGATTTGTCTACGGTAACCCCGTTACTTTGTTTCGACTACAGGCTCCACGGCGGGTGTGACCGTCAGCAGAGGATGCTTACTCCTCCATCGCACCTATCTGCCTTCGCTTCGTCGAAGTCCGTGTGCCCACACTCGATTGTATGTATTTTTTGACTATGATTACGTTTCATACTTCTTACTTCGCCATTTTATACAAATAAAGACGTATAATTCTGCCTCATGCATACACAAGCACATATACACTATTTGATCTATATATATTTAATAGGCGACACAATTCATAAATTTAAATTTTATACATATCATCATTATCATATTATGGAACGGGTTAGAATTAACATAGTGACGTTGCCGAATGGGGTTTTAATGCATTGACGAATCTACGGAACTGTGAGTATCTACCAGCTGACTGGCTTGTTGCTGAGTTGATAACAACGTTGATAACGATTATATCATTGAAAGGCCAAACTAATGAACATGAGTCAATCTGAAGCCCAAAATAAAATATATAACAAGCGTTGCGCAAACATTTGACTCTTCCACACACCAGAAGAAGTATGAATCATGTCTAGGAATAACAAGCATCCCTCTCGCCCGGTTTATATCCTTGAAACCCTATTTCCTGATAAGGAAGTGGAGTGATCTTTCAATTATCTTTGTATGAGAAACTGGATAATCTTGCTGTCAAAAATTATTGTATGAATAGCGACTTCAGAATTGTGTGAACACATTAAATAGCATTCGACCCAATGTCTGATTGTAGGATAAACTGTTTATAACAACCATTTTGAACTACAACATGTTGCAGTGAATGTGACTTTTAAACCCAACATCACAACTTTTTAACAATAGCCGCCTAAGTTGAACGATGTCAAAAATATTTTTCTGAAAATGCTTTAAAAATACATCCATACAAGATATGTTTTTTTTTCATTTCATTGTTCATTAAAAACATGTTTATTTTCCAAATCTACATGCTTCCCTGTGTCAGTCCTTATCAAACAAGAGTAACTTAATACCCCACGATTCATTACAATAGATTTATGTTTTGTTAGAAAATATCTTTCCAGGAATAAGAAACGAATACAAATTACACTTGAGGAGTCGTTAAATTTATATACCAAGTTAGTAAGTAAACTCCACTATTTCGCTATGTCAAAGAATGAATGAGAAAAAAAAATATTACTGTATTCAGTGCCGAATGCTGGAATGAAATTCTTCAAATGTATTGTTCAACTTTGCACCATAATATTGTGAAGATTGATGGTGGATTCAGAGCAAAATCACTCCAGCACATCTGGCTGTTGACGCAAGAAACTAAGTTTTATCAATTTTTTTGACGACTAAACTACAAATCAATCACACAATGGCGCACAGTCCTTTCTCCAAACCTAAATGACCGCCTTGATAATATCGTCTTACAATAGGTTCTGGATTAATTATCGACCAATTGACATAAAATTTATGATTGATTGTCAGTAATATTGAAAAAGCTAACACTACTGATTAGCATTGCCTCCCAATTTGTTTACCTGTGTAAACGATGGATAACAATATATGACTGGATTAAACTGCAAGAATTCGAATGAACAATTATGTATGTAAAGGCAAAAATAACGAACATGTCAATCTCGTAGTCCTTAAATAGAATGCAAAATGAAGAGTTGGCAAATCACGAACCTGGACACCCCAGAGGTGGATACAGCGTCTAGGAGGATAAGCATCCCTGTTGACAGGCTGATTAAATACGATTTTCCGTTTACCTGATTAAGGACTATGGCCACGGCGGGTTGTAGCCTGTACAACAGGGATGCCCTTACTCCTCCTAGCACCTATTCCCACCTCTTGGAGGGTCCAGGGCTGTGTTCATAGCCTATTGTTAACCGTTTTACATATTTTATGCAAGGCCTATGACAAACACAGCAGACAGCATTTTACTCAATCGATAGGTCATATGGGTAAACTAAATTGTTTTAACGACCCATAATTTACGAAAATGCTTGATCAGGTAAACGAAAAACAATCCGAGTCAAATCAGGTTGTAAAAACACGGCTTTACAGTGGCTATGAAACCACAGCACGACAGCATTTAACTCAATGCTATTCATATGGTAAACTAAATTGTCTTTAACCGACTATATAATTTCACGAAATGCTCCGTAAACGTGACTGTTGAAACGCTTCCAACAACAGCTTGTCTGTATGTAGCTTGTCTCGATCAAAAAATGATCATACCGCAAAAAGTACGAAGCCAGACATGCAAAAAACTCTTGTGGTGTCCTTATTTCTAGTTCGTTTGAGAAGATGCAATCAAATATGGATGAAATAATTATTATTGAAAATAAAACTTCGGCAATATATTGAGATTGTCAAAATTAAAGGCCACCGGCAAGCGATTCTTTTGATGTAGAGCTTTTGAATGAATTCTGTCTCATAAGAATATAACAAAATAGGTCAACTAAAAAAGGAGCACAATGCGTGCCCATTGGAATTCAAACGAAGACGCTGATTCGTCAAAACTACAAAATAGTGTCAATAAGAACCCAGCATTGCTTTTATATCAACTTCAGAGTACTTTGTGTGGAATCAGAGGTCGATCGTTAACAAAATATTTTTTGAATGCTTGATCATAGAATAGAATATTTCTTTTTTTTCATTTTGGTAGATTAAGCAACGCTATAATATTACAAAACCTTGTCGTTAATTAATCGTGGGAATGTCCGTAAAGTGTGAACTTCATATTTTTGATGTTGTTGATATGTGAAAGGTTCTGGGATTTCAAGTCTTTAGGACTTTTTTAGAATCCAAATTATTCTACACCACTTCTAAAATATGTAGTTTCACCAATCACAGCTGAAGATGCTCCTTACAGCTGTCAATATTTCTTGAGGAAGAAAAAACAGTCTTGGTGAATATTTAAGTGGGTCGAAAACAATATTCTTGTTTGTAAGGGTGTTAGAAGTTTTGGAACTTATATATGTACGTATTCATATTCTTCCGTCCCATTGGCTGGAAATATTAATCTGTGTTAAAACTGAAAGCATGCTTTTGAAGTATTCGTTTTCTGAAAAGCGGTGGAGTGTAAGACCAATTACCAAATGGAAATAATACAGAGTCGTTTAAAATGCAGTTTAGTAAATGAGCCTTACAGACAAAAACAATATTGTTACAAGCTTTGTCGCTGAGAACCAGAACATATTTCTCCGCTAACCTATCTAATCATTGATCACTCTGGTTACGAAATACAGAAGATAGATCGTACGGACTTTGGTGTTGTAATGTGGCAATATTCAATATTTCATACTTTTAATTCCATGATAAGTATAGGTTATTCTAATTCCAATATTTACCAAATCTTCTGGCATCATCGATGACAAAACTTCATAATGGAGATGAATTCTGTCGCCAATTAAATGACGAAGGTTATCTGAATTTTGGACCTTTTGAAATAAGTGATCTTTAGATCCTCATTTTCAACTATTATTTACATTCACCCTGTAATTATAGTGCAGCTGATCATAGATTGAACGAAAGGAACAAGAACAATGGGTGTATTGACGCTGTGCATGCAACGCGAAAGGGATTGTCAATACATCCAATGGAATATATTCCGTTAATATCTACATTACTTAAAGAATTGTTTTTGCATCACGATGTTTCAAACAGGGAATCTTCGTCAATGCGTTTATCATCATACTCATCATCTAGTCATGTTCAACTCAAACTCAAAACTTTGAAGCCCTTTCTTCCAAACGTCTACTCTGCCGTTTTGCCAAATGAACTTTACTTTAGTTGTAAATGCCATTTATTAGAAAAGTGCCATCAATAATGTTCACTAACAATGATAAGGAAGAATAAGTAGCATTGCAACTCCCCTAATATGTCAAAAAGGGAAATAAGATGCAAGTATATATTGCATTAAATCAAACGTACAGGTTCACGTGGGTGTAACAGTTCACAGGTACTATCATTCACCCTAGGCAAATTATTGAAAGCTATCCAGGGGATCATGTTTGCTCAACTCTTGTTTTTTGTATTGTCCCACACACTATTTGTGTAAATCTCATACATAATTACGGTTAACATTGATAACTTCGCAAATTATAATTAGAATTCAAATGATATTTACGAACGATCATTGTCGTTTACAAAAAGGCTAGTAGGACTAATTCACTCGCATTCCTTTCCAAGCACCGTCATTACGCAATGTAACCATAATTGAATTATTTTAGATGAATTGTGGCTCTTCTCTAAAATCTAAAACACAAGGTTACAGGTCTCATATCAGTAGTTGTTTTCCGTATTGCTTCTATGAAGTTTAAATAACATTATGGATCCTGAAACACATGCTGAATTTTCAAAGTCTTCGGCCTTATTTGATTGTCAAAGCATATGAAATATCAATTGCCCAGCAACTAGTAGTGCGTTCCAAACCTACGGTATTTCCATTTCAAGAATTTTTAGTGCATTGTTTATTTATTTACTTGTATAATGTTTACATTTTATGGTTGAGATTAGCTTACGTTTTTTTTTTTTTATCCATACTGGGTACTTAAGTTACGTTGAAGCGAGGTAATGCTCGTATTCAATTAAACTTCAAGTTTAGAAAGATGAGATCATTAATAAACGGGCCGTATCATTGTATTCATGAAACATGATTACAAATGTACTACTAATATTCCAAAAATTTACTATCCTAAGCAATGCATCCACTGACTGATAAGTACTTTTCAAAAACCTCATTTACCCCATTCCTCTAATATTAAGTTACCCTAATGACATATACAATCAGTGACAAGTCCAAATTTAAGTAACCATTCATCTCACCAATCATGACAAATCAGTCCACCTTTCATGATATTTAGTCAAGTTACGGGACGTTTTAGACACATTTAAGTGCGATTCCGTCAGTTTTCATTGAAATTTAATGAATGCGATCACAATTCAGTCTAGTTTCTGGACAATGTAGTGGATTTTGTAAATTTCTGTGACCATCATTCATTTTCAAGTGACCATTCATTGACATTCATGTCCATGTGTTATGACCATCCAGATTCATTCTCACATTTTATGCCCATAAATATTTTTAAATTGAAGTTGTGTGTATGACAAAAGTTCTTCGCATCTAGTAATTTTTTATCTGGTACGTGTATTATCAATTCATTTCCTCTGCAATTGTACCTTTCAATTTCCATTCATTCCTTACCTCAATGTTCATGAATAATTCTAGGCTGTACAGATGACTTTCATAATGCTAATGATAAACAAAACAATTACATCATAATCAAAGTCAATAAATAGTTACTTAAAACTTATTTTACTTTTATTAAAAATAGCCCAAAGTGTTTCCCTCTCAAAATATTTTATTGCAAGTCCATTCCTATTCAGAGATTCCATCAATTTCCCTTTCAACGCAATGCCAGTGCGATCACAATTACGCTGCCAATGACTTAACAGGGATCTTAGCAAATGATATCAGCTCATGTTGTAAACCAAAAAAAGACCCATCATTATCAACACAATAGAGGTTTTAGTCGTATAATTGTAAACCGAAAAAATAAAGAACAAAAATATATTAAAGATTTAAATTCAACCCTAACTCAGACCCTGCTAAATATTGTTGACAAACATAGTTTTGGAAGAACGATGGCGATTTCTGAAAGATATAATTCAATTCAATACATTTCTCACTTGAATATTAGCTAATAGATCAAATTTTAAAGACAGGTTAATGAGTACAATGCCGCCCAAATCCTATGCATTGTCCAAGGTAATATCGTCGGTTGAAAGTCACAACTGTATATACATGAGCATAGTATGCAAGAGAATCGACCATATCATATGATGGTTGATCACTGTTGCTACCTATCATTCCTTTCATTAAGATCGGAGTGCGTTGTCACCCTCTCCCAATATCCTATTGAACAGCTCGTTAAACATCTTAAATCAGAAACAAAAAAATAAAGGAAAGTTTAAATCCATCAAATGGTCTGCATAAAATCAAAGATATGACCACCACACGCTTTATTTCCTTCTTAATCAATCAATCACGGAATGCTCATACTGACAAAAAGAGTTAGGATCATGGTTGACCAATAATCTATTAATAACAAAAAACAACATTTTTCATCACAACATATGTATCTCAAAATCACAATTACTCGCTAAAAGGGTTATTTGACTAGGGGTTAAATATGCGTATTTCCATGTTCCCAACACTTTGCGCCACGTGGGGGAAAAAATGCGCGGTCATTGAATGAAATATATCATATAGACGTGCTTATTTACTATCGCTATTACGCCTTGGGGGAATATTACAGCAAACAATATTTATCGCGTTTTATCCAAATTATGAAAGCGTTACATATACAGAAGGACTTGTAACATTACCCCTAAAACAGAATGAAATTAGCCATGCGTTAAAGACGGAAAATTTCAAACATAATTCGTTTAACAATGATTTGTGAAGTCAATATGTGAGTAGGACCCCACGTGTACTTGAAAACAGCCAGCACAGCTCTGCATTGGCTTCGGATAAGTTCTCCGGAAAGAAGTTTGTCGGAGTTCGATTCCACTCTCAGTCGACAAACAGCAAGCCAAAAGTTCCTTCCCACACTTACCGAAAGCACTGACAGGCTTGAAAGCTGCCTTGACCCGCTGTAAACTTGCCCCCAAAGCATGTTATATCGGCGTTGAGGATCGGCGAGAGAGGCTGCGGCCAGTCCATCTGCTCGATCAGTTCTCAGTTAAAGTAATCGCCGATAGCACCGGTCACACGTCTGACGATGGGGTCTAGACTCATCATCGGTATCGCATGCCAAAGCGTTGCCTGCGGATAAACGTCCAAGTCAGTCTTTCCGGTTATCTGATCACCACCTCAAACATCTCATGAAACCACATCAAAAACGATCATGCTCAGCAACACACAGTCAGCAAATATCGCCTTCACCCGTGCATAGCCAAACCCGCCCGTAGCGTCATGAAAGCTACACAACAAGCGCGACTACATCACTAAAGAAGAACATGTCAATGACGCAATTGCAGATTTACGATGCGACTTTCGCGACTCACTTTGTTAGTCTTGCTTTTGTTTTGTCTTGCGTCAATATGGGCGCGTGTATCCGTCTGCCGAAATACTTCTTAATGTTGGCACCAGTAGTCTGTACGAAACAGTTTGTTCCGTCGCCACACTCCCTGTGCTGTTTTCAAGAGTGCCTATTGAGTTGACAGCACCTCCTGCTGAACCTTGACGCTTAGACATATTGGCCAAGTAACCAGTCCGACCTTGCGGTAAGTTTGACCGCAGTCCGAACCAGAACGGGTGGTCTCTCAGCACAACACGGTCTGGATGGAAGCGATACTTTCCATAATCAAAAATGACACTTTGGACACATTGAAACGTGTGCGGCACCACGTTCTCTGAACAAACACCCAGATTGGACCATACCTACGGCCTGGTGCTGCTTCCCGACCGTATAAATGACGTCTCGTGGCGTTGAAATTGTTCGAAAGTGCAACAAACAAATATCGAAAATGTCCAACTTAATTCAATTTGACAAATTTCTTCCATCCCCGTATACCCCTGAAACACTTTACTTTTTTACCTGTGTCCAACATCACAACAGCATTTCAATTAGAGCACGCATTTCGACAATTATTACATAGGTAAACACATTCAATCAATAAACATACTGAAGGAATGTATCGAATGTATTTATTTCCAAAAAATTTACTACCAATTTTTTTAACTATCCGAAAATCATGATCCTTAATCTTTTTTGTATTCTTACATTTAGGCCAGTTTTTATTTCATTTACACATGAACTACATACGGGTGTTCGTTATTTTATATTCCAAAAGACTTAATTAAAATTTTAATGGCGAGGATTCCAAGTGCCAGATCTTTCGTTTCCAGTGTATGAATGCATACCTGTCTGCCAAGTTTTAGCCTGTCTAGTTAATTTAACACCTGCCGCTTTACTACTATGGTTCCATATCGATTTTGTAGATGTGGGGTTTTTTCTTTAGGACAAACATTGTTACAACGCACTAAGAAACGTATATTGTAATATGCACTATAAAAATGAATAAAAAAATGAAAAAAAATAGCTATTTTGAATCAAATGTTGTCCAATGATTGTATTATCACATATTCAAACAATTTAGGATCAAGGGATATAAATCAACAGACGATCAATCAATGTAAATCTATAGAATGTTTAAAACTTATATTAAACAATGAATCCAGTCACATTGAGGCAATTAACAATTAAATGTTTTTGGATGGCTACCGTAAAATAAGATATCAAAATCAATCAGTTATTCTTTAACTTAATATCAAGGGGATATCGATACATAATATGCTGTGTACTCCCTGACAGGTTTTGTATGCTCCAGCGGGTTTACCTCATACAAAAATGACATTTTATTCCATATCTTTGCAACAATGTATTTTAGTATGGTTAATGGCGGTTCCAGAAAGACAGGGTTGTTAACTAAAGTTAGTAAAAGAACAATACATTTTTCTTTGTGGTGAAACAAATCTATGCCGATATGTAGAAGTTCCTTAGATCACCAAAATGAATATATTTAAATAGTCTAGTCTGTCTGCGTTTAATATTGGCTCGAATCTAAACAAATTGCAACAGAATTAATGTCAACGGTTTTATAACACTTAAGCATAATACAATCATATATAAAAAGTCTAGAAAAATCGTAGGATCGGAAATCGCCTTTTTGGGGGCAAAAACCTGGATTTCGACAAGAAATCGCTGAAAACTGTGAACATTTTTTTTTAAATTTATATGGGAACAATTTGTGAATGGCAAAAACGGTTTTATAACACTTAAGCATAATACAATCATATATAAAAAGTCTTTAAAAATTTGTACAATAGGAAATTGTCTTTTTTGGGGGAGAAATCTGGATTTTGACAAGAAAATCACTGAAACTGTGAACATTTTTAAAAATTCATATCTGAGCAGATTGGGAATGGCAAAAACGGTTTTATAACACTTAAGCATAATACAATCATATATAAAAAGTCTTTAAAAATTTGTACAATAGGAAATTGTTTTTTTTGGGCGAGAAATCTGGATTTTAACAAGAAAATCACGGAAACTGTGAACATTTTGAAAAATTCATATCTGAGCAGATTGGGAATGGCAAAAACGGTTTTATAACACTTAAGCATAATACAATCATATATAAAAAGTCTTTAAAAATTTGTACAATAGGAAATTGTTTTTTTTGGGCGAGAAATCTGGATTTTAACAAGAAAATCACGGAAACTGTGAACATTTTAAAAAATTCATATCGGAGCAGTTTATATCGGTGTTACAAAACAGTATTGTGCCAAATGTTCTAATAAATGTCAAAATTTTACAGTTACTTTACATGTCCTCAAGTTCTTCTGCCTGTGGAATGTTATTTGCGTTCGAACAATTGATTCCCCGACATTCGCCACATGCTGGTGAGCATTCTATGCCATGTTTACGACAGGAGCACCGCTTTGTGTCACAATTCACTTTGCAATTACATCTGATGATCTTAAGAAGTTTATCCGGAGCCGGTGGTAGTGTTGTTCTTCTTGGGAGCAATTTATTGTCCTCAACATGTCATTCCCATTCCTTTGGGTCCAATCCGTTAACTTTCCCAATCCAAACTTGAGTTTGGTGATATGCTCTCAGGCTATGTAGTTTAGCTGCTTTGAATCTGGCGAAGTATAGACTTGAACAAAATATGTCCAACGCAGACTTTTGAGGCAAATATTCTGTAGCGCAGCATATCTAATGTCTCACTTTTGAGAACCTCCATATATGCAACAAAGATTGTCCCCCGCTTTATGGATTTCTTTAAAGCTAGAATCCTGGCAAAAGACAGCAGCATGATCTTTAATAGATTATTTGGTACTCATTTTCTTGAAAAATGTACCCTTCCTTGACCGAAGATCCTTGATGTTGTTCGCATCCCTAAAAGCGTGAATGAATGGCAAAATTATTGCAAACGGATGACCCAATTTTTCTCCTCTGTCTCAGTTATGTCCCAATCTTAATTTTTGGGTGCTTTTGCTTTGTTTCTGATTTAAAATAAATCTTATTGTTGGTTTTTAGAGTGGTACAAGACAATACGAGCAAGTCAGTATCTTCTCCAATGACAGTCGTTGTTTGTTGCTTCCGATTTCGTATTGCATAAGCACAATCTTTAGATCAGCATCATTGTCTGCATGAGAAACTTCAACATTTTCTTGCTAAGTGTTCTGGCAAGAGTGTTGAAAAACAGTTTTTTATTCCCTGGATTCGAAAGGAATTCCTCCTTTTTTGTTTTTATTGGCGTATCATTGTTGAAATGGAC
>CAJDSM010051002.1:0-11188 GCA_903981925.1 Ostrea lurida | reverse complement strand
TTTCATAGTTAAATCAAGAATAATTTTCATATCTATGATGCAAGATCAATTATGTTTTCTTTCATCCAAACGTAGGAAGCAGTCCTGCCAAGCACCTGGAAGAGTCGTGCTACAGGCTGCCGACATAATATTTCGTTCTACTTTTCACCATCAGAGATAGCTTATTTGGTATCGGGCGCAAATGAAAAAAATATCAATATCGATACCGTAACGAAAATCTTACTAAAATTACATTTACGTTATCACTATAATAAGTAATGAAATATCATTACTGGCAGCTTAAAAGAAACTTACTAATACAAATTACAAATATATGTGATATGCGTTGACTTACGTAAGATCAGAGAGTTAATGTTCCCTGCTCATATATAACTACACTTTGTATCATTCCATTTATATGCTATTAAATCTTCTTGTGTGAAGGTACAGAACGGAGTCAGTGCGGGACAGCCGAGCACACACACACACACTACACACCAGCACGCACGGCGCCAGCAGACGAATCGAACGCCACGCCACGCGCACACGCCGCCCACGCCCACCGTCACGCCAGCGCCCCACGCCGCACCGCACGACACAGCACGCACACACACCACACACACACACACAACACACACACACACACGCACGACGGCACACACGCCCACGCACACTACACCGCCTACAACGCCATGAAGAAGGAGACGAGAGAAGAGAGAGAGAGAGACGAGAGAGAGAGAGAGACGAGAAACAGGTGCGAATTTAAAAAAACCCAATACGCGATTACATACGTAGGTAACCTGCTGCCAAGGTATTCGAATTGTCGGTATGCATGAATATCCTTATTCTATTGATCTCTTTGTAATAGTTTCAAAATAACATTGGATAATAAATCCTCGATATTTATTAACGTAATTGATATGACTGTTGACAGGTTTTGTGGGGTTGCCTTTTTTTTCGAGTTTGTTTTTTTTGTTTTGTTTTTTGTTCTGTTATCCATTTTAAATCTAACATATCGCTCTGAGTCGACAATGCGTGTTATAGTTAGTGAGAAATTAGAACCGGTAAAATGACAACGGACTTCAGACAAGTGAAAGAGGCTAAAGATACGGCGATAAACCGCAAAGCCAATATTTAAAACAAACGGTGGTTGTTCAATTGGCTAAGTTTTTGTTGTTTGTAGTTATTTGCTTCGATTTCTAATGGAGCCGCGGACGTGTTGCGTGCGTGCCGTGCGTGCGCCGTGCGTTCGCGTGGCGTGCGTGCGTGGTGTGGTGTGTTACGTGTGTGTGTGTGTGTGTGTGTGTGTCCCTCGCCTTACCCCGTTCTGTACCTCACACAAGAAGATTTAAATAGCATATAAATGGAAATGATACAAAGTGTAGTTATATATAGAGCGGGACATTAACATCTCTGTACGTAAGTAACGACATATCTACATATATTTGTAATTTGTATAGTAAGTTTCTTTTAACTGCAGTAATGATACTATCATTACTTATGATAGTGAAAAATGTATTTTAAGTAAAGGATTTCGTTACGGTACATATGATATTTTTTTTTCATTGCGCCGATACCAAATAGCTATCTCTTGGTGAAAAGTAGAAAAATATTTGCACCTGTGCAACGATTTCCAGGTGCTTGCAGGACTGCTTCACATTTGATGAAGAAAGAAAAAAATTCTTGATGATAGATATGAAAATATATCTTATTTAACTATGACAATCAAAATCTGGACCTTCTTCAGGCAAGGAAAAGAGCAACCCTTCCCTCTAATGTAAACAAGACTTGGGTCTTTATATAAAGTGCGTAATTTAAAGCATCTTAGTTTTGTACAACATTTTACCTGGGGATATTAATTGAAATATATGATATAAACTTAGATCGATGACCCTATATTTTCAAAACTTTGTAAACAACAATATAACACAATTTTTGTTCACACAACAAATAATAAATTCTTTTAAAACACTTTAAAAAACACATTAGACTGTATATGGGTAGGGGGGGTATGGGGGGATCCCATTATTGTAATGACGCCTGTCGATTTACCCGCAACTGCATGATGCGTGGCCTCAATGCCCATAAGATGTTTTTAAAGGTTTGCTTGTTACAACCAGGAAATTTATACTTCACAAATAACAAATATCCTTATTCATTGTTAGTAAATGTGTTAGATATTGCATTAACTTTAAACACTATATTTTTAGGTCATTACGTTGATTTCTAAAGAAACCTGAGAAGTATGATATTCACCGATCCCAAATACTTCGTATTGTACTAAGCAATAATTGTTTTATTATATGATTAAAAAGGAGTTTTATCACGGATTCAAACATTCAACTTTTCGTTAGATTCAGCCATAATTACATTGGTCTAATTATTAATCTAAAAACACATCACAGTTCACATTTAAATGCCAATTAAGCGTAGATTAGTGTTGCGTAATTTACGCTCAATATATGTTAGGCGACCTCGCAGTCATTTTTTCGTTATGACTATAGGCGGGTACACGTCGGTCACTGTCGCGTCTCATACTGCGTCATAGATGTCAAAAGTTTAACAGATGACCGTTGATTTTACAGGACAATAAATATTCTGCTGAAACGACATATCTGAAGCTTTAACAAATGGTGAGCAATAGATCATCAACTCTAGAACATGGAGAGAGAAATTATATGAACATCGATGAAAATGAGCGCGGTGTTTAGTATCGTATGTCATGATTATCATCTCGAAATACTTCATATCAATGTATGAATTGATTTTCTCAATCTAGCAGTCAGTAGACATAATAACAACCGAAAAGGCGAAAATTACCCCCTACGACAGTAGCGACGATAGCGAAGCCTCTAAACTATGTATGACAATTCACAGTGTAAATGGGTCATTTTCGTTAACTGTTCAGCATAGCACGAGAAGATTTTGTTCATTGAAAAGTTTAAGCAGACTCGATAATATATACCTTTGTAGAACTTTAGTAAGAATAGTACGAAAAGAGGGCGTTTTATTAAAAATAAATTACAAAAAATATTAAAACTATCGGTTTAATTTTGTGGTACTGCAGCCAGTGCCCGGTGATAATACGAATGTACGATGAAGTAAGTCAATAAACACCATCGTTAATTGTCAAAGGAGTATGTTTGGAGTTGGCGATATTATTTAGAGCTCTGTCTTGTTATATACAACAAAATCCCATACATTGTGATGAAGTAAGATGGAGTAAACAAGTCAGTCGTATTTTACTGCAAAAGAACACGTGGACCTACATGACCTTCCCTCTTCTTCAGGTTTAAAGTGCAGAACGCAATTGGCCTTGTATCGAGTACCAGTTAGTGTGAAATATGGCGTTTTCAGCAAGAGGTAAAATCCAAAAAGATATTCTTCAACATCGGACAATTTTTCTCATGCTTGTTCGTGGTGAATTGATTGTTCAAACACTCATAAAGATGGTGAAAGTAGACATTGATATGGAACACTATCAAGTCGGCAAGCGCAGAAGGTCATAAGCTGAAATAAACAATTTCTTCGTAAAACACAAAAAACGTGCTGATCACTTTGCTTGATTTTAAGACACCATAGGCAAACGGCCGTGTACAATGCATATTTGATGCACTTGGTATACCGTTGTGGCTTAAGCAGGCATTATTCGTTATTAAAAAAAAAAAATGATTGGCTGTTGCAAGATACTTTTTATTCGCTCGAACTTTAATGCTCGATTACACTTAAAGTTATTGCTATAATGTCGGGTATCATTAAATCACAGCGTTATATACTTGCTCCGAGTGAAACATATGACTCAATGGACCGATTTTTCACCTGGTGCGTTAAACGAACACCCCATGGCTTCTCAGGACCACCAGAGAGTTATGTGTTGAACACCACAGATCCAATTCATCTGCCCAACAATGACCACAACTATTCTGGAATAATATCTGTTAATATTATATCCCTCGTGATTATCGATAATTTGTTCGTATCAGGGAGTCTTTCAGGCCCGGTGTAATTGGTCGGCTCGCTTCTAATTCATAAAACAAAAACAAGTTCCCATTTGACACCGTATGACGACACAGTTAATGGCGGCGTAAAAATCGCCCGATTGTAAATAGCTTGAATCGGAAATATTCCAAACTATTGAAAAGCTATATCTTTGACAAAAGATAGTAGCTTATTGACACAAATAAACTGATGATGATTTTAAAAGCATCTTTTCCTTTTGATATATCACCAAAAAATAACGAAAACTTTTGAACTCGTGAATCATAACTCCTTTTAAAGGTAACTGTATAAGGAGCTGAAGTAAATCAGATCGCGGCAATTGGCTGAGATCAAAAAGTAGAAATCAAAGCCGTTCCTAGAAAAGGACCCTTAATTATCTTATGCAACCATTTCTGAAACACACAATGTAAGAATGTTACATCATTTTGTCATTACATTGTAAAGAAAGATTTCATGGCTACCAATCACGCAGTTATAGTTTGTCATCTTTGATTTCATGTAATTTTAAATGACACCGATATTGCCCATAATGCTTTTGAGAGACTCAAGCAGGCATGCCTTATGAAACTTATCCTTAAGATATATCCTAAAGATATATCTTACGAGGATTCTTAGGACACATCTTAGGACTATCTTTGAAGATGCATCTTAGGATGTAAAGATAATAAAGGGTCTCACATATATATCTTAAATTAAGATTCGTCTTAAATGTTGTTTCCTTTAAATTTTTTGTTTATCAATCAAGACATTACAATTTGCGTATAGTTGATTCAGTATTGTGGTAACATAATCCTCTCTCTCTCTCTCCTCTCTCTTCTCTCCTCTCTCTCTCTCTCTCTCTACTCTCTCAATCTCTCTCTCTCTACTCTCTCAGTTCTTAAAATCATGATTCGAATATGTCTTTTAGGCAATGAATAGAATATGTTGAATAACTTCGTCTCTCCTCTATCTCCAAACTTTGACGACCCTCTCCCTATTGTCTATTACCCCGTGCACTTGGGTCTATTGGTTGACCAACCAACTCAAGTTCAATCTCTTCTGTAAGGAACGGGTTATATAAATTTGCAAAAACAATGTCAAAAATACATGCCGATTATTGTATACATATGGTTTGAAACAAATGTCCAACCCTTGCTCATTGTCAAAAATCCCAAGAAACGACCACTAGCGAGAATAAACCTATTCGGACTCTTATCCATTATTCATTTTGCCCCCTCCCCTCTATCTGTCCTTGTCAAAAACCTCAGCTAGTGAATCAAAAACAGCTTGCACATTAATGGCCATGAAAATTTTTCCTAATGTCATCTGTAGATTTTTTTATTCTAATGTGTGTTCCAATCTACTTATCAGCACTACTAGTGTGTTAGGGAATTTTATTACATTATATTACCCACGTCTACGAAATGTAATGAAACATCGCCAAAAACAGCCAGAAAACTTCCAAGTGGCGAAAAATCGTGATGCTACCACGATTTGAATTGAAAACAAAAGGCTGATATCCCAAACCAAACCAAACCAAAGACGCTCTTAAGACAAGTCCTGTGGGGTCTTAAAGTTAAGATATTCCAAGGAAAATGCTTAAGGATTAGGACAGCTTCGAAAGACTGGATTTAAGTTTACATATGTTCGTAAGATAACTGCTAAGTATATCTGAATCTTAAGACATCTTCATAAGCATGCCTGCAGGTTCTCTACAGTTCAAACTGCTTAGTTAAGGGACCTTTTTGCTGGAACGGCTATTTATTAAATATACAATGTATAGCATGTATTTCGTCAACTTCATGGATTTTATAGCACCAACCTGAGTACCAGATATTGACGGAAGAACGAAGTTCGAGGTCTATATTGTTTACTCAGGGTTGGTGCTATAAACCATGAATTGATCTGAAATCAACATGCATATAATTGTTTAATTATTTTTTTAAACAGTTTTGCAGCAATAACTATCACATATATCCTGAATATTCACCTGGCAGGGTCCGTTGGACGGTGGAATTGTGGAATTATTGACTTCTATTTTGTTGGTAGGTAGTCTCAGCCAAATCGGAGTGCTAGGAAGTATGTCAATCATATTAATTATAAAGTACAATTACTTGACAGAGGTTGAGGACATAATGTGTTTTGATTGGAACTGGGACCAGATGTTGTCTGAGGTTGAATACAACAGATTATAATAACATTTTATGAAATATTCTACCACGGTTCTTGCAGAAGATCAATGCAATGACTGACGTGGTCATTATAAGGGACCATTGCAATATTTTCGCACCGGGGTGTCTGGAACTTGTGCATTTGAAATTCAAATGTTTTAAAAAGGTATATGTCCCATCAAACATCTGGTCACACCATACATGTATGCTTTGAGGTTAAGAAAAGTCGGATGTCCCAGCCACAAAGCACAATCAAGACCAAATATCAACATGAGTATATTACATGTATATCTCTGGCAATAATTAAGACTTTTTAATACAGGCATCGAAGTACTATGAAATGTTTTGTTGTCATTTTTTTTTTTTTTTTTTTTTTTGCATAACAGACATGCATTGCAAATAGATCTAGAGCAAAAAAGATTTTAGAAAAGGTTATTGTAAGAAGTTGTGAATTAGTATTTATATGACAACTGCAAACCATAAAAGTGGCTTTCTGGATTTTTTATGCCATTTCAGAAATACAATGAGTGAGCATATCCTCGACAGAGAATCGACGACTCCTCATGGAGTTAAACACTGGAACATTTAGGCTCCCGGATGCACCCAAGTTGAGATAGAACTCAAGCTTCTAGTCCCAGCATGATTTGAATTTGAAAATTATGCTCAAATGATATGCAAGTTACAAAGACAAAAAACATGCATGGGAACACTTTGCGCTGAATACTTATTCATAGTTCCTGTAAAATCGTGTCTCAAGTCAATGGGGGGAAAATCTTTGGCGGTTTATTTGTAATGAAAAAATAGATATTCCCATCTAAATATCCGAACACAAAAAATCCTTTCCATGCGATAAAAACGTAAATGTCCCTCTTTTTAACGTCTTGCAATGGCCGACCGATGAGGATTGAAAATTTGTGTTGAAATTCATTTGTAACCACTTGATTAGTTATTGATTTTATTGAAAATTTTAAAGTTTTGATTCTGTTAATTTTAAACACGATGCAATGTGTGTACATTCTATTTTTTTATTGTAGATAAAAAACCGTGAAACACTGAACATAGAAACATTTTTTTAAACATGGGTGAGTACTCTCTCTCTCTTTCTCTTTCTCTTCTTTGCGTGTGCCTCTGCTCCTCGTCTCTCTCTACGTCTCATCCTGCTTACCTGCTCTCTCCTCTCTCTAATCTCTCTCAATACTCTCTCTCTCTGCACCGCATCTTCTTCCACTGCTTGGAATCGTAAAATCAAGATGTTTCTGTTTTGTTTTAAGCAATGTAGGGTACGTCCAGTATTGTGTGCCATCCGGGTGTTGGCCTCGTGAACTATGATTTATGGACAAGAAACATTTAAGTATATTTATTGACAGTAAAGAGTCTTCTATTCAGGTCTTACAGTGTATCCCGAAACAGTAACAGTCAGACGCCATTTATAATGGACCTCGGATGACGAGTTGGTGCGAGGGCTAGCAAACTTATTATCGGTGGTATGAGTAATATAATAAACGATCGTAGAATGTTTGCAGAAATTGCAGGCCACCTTCAAACGAGATTGTCTGAAGACGCATTAACATCGAATTTCTTGGCCTGTGTACTGGTTTAATGTTAAGACCACACGGATCTTCTCGCACCTTTGGAATAGTCCTAAAAACCAACGAATGAATATATCAAAAATGATATCTACATGATAAAATGTACATTGATCGATGAGCTGTGCTGGGGCGAGTGGGTGAGCCGATCTTTAAACAAATTGATGATTAGTGGGATAGTGTGAGGCAATTAAAGAAATAAATGTTTATTACAGGATAACCTCGAGGACGAAGGACTGTTGTTTTGAAAATATTAGAAAAAAAGGGAAAAACCAGCGGCAACAGGGAGGACAGGCCCTCGTGGACCACAATCGTTCACTGACTGACCTTGCGTCTAAAGGCCTATTGATCGCATTCGAGGTTAGGCTGATTTTTAAGAGAGAAGTGTTACATACAACTTTCCCGATTCCTGTTGAAAGAAAACATTCACTCTGTAATGTTGCCTCAACTTTGCGTCCACAAAGGGATCACAAATAACTCACACCAAGCATAATGACCCAACACCACCTTGCTTCTTCTCGGCAAAGCCAAAGGTCACAAGGTCAACTCATAAGTGGTATCGCGAAAGCTAAAAGTATAGACCGTGCGTCAGGCCATAACTCGGCAGCGCTAAATAAAAATCCACCGACGTATACAAAGCTATGACAAGATAGTTCAGGCATACATAGTGGACGAATATATTTCACACTATGATCACAACAAGTAGTACCAAAACTCCAAGGTCGAGGTGCACAAGAAAATTAGCAGTTCCTTTGATTACGCTCGTTACGATTAGTTCCAAACCCATTCGTGTTCTCCTCGTAATCTAAAAGACCTGATAACGAACAACCAATAATTGACAGCAAGTGACTTAGGTTGTAATATAACACTACACAGTAATGGATTTTATAACTGAAAGTGGCTACCAAACGTGAGCATGGCTAAGACCTGTTTGTATTCCCTGTCTGGTTCTGGAGTTGTCTGTGAGTTCCTACCACTCCGTCAGGTTTAAACTGACATCCTGGAGCCGGATACTTCACACAACCCATCAACCTTCAAGACACCTCTCGAAGTGTACCGATTCGAGCAAGGTTACAACTATTCTTCGGCAACAGTCATGACGGGTCGGTTGAAACGGACGAGAAGGTACAAGAGAACAGCAGTTGGCGAACCAGTTATGAATCACACGGATCCTTGGAACCAAAACTACGATTTCTGGATGCAGCTTCACCAAGCCTAAGTGAGGAGGTCAGGCGCCCATTCGTCAGTGGGCTGTAGAGATGAAGTGTTTATCCCCATAAATGGCAGACGAATTCATCATGGGATGGAAACTACACCCGCCGCGGGGGCGGCTAATGGGTGATATTCCATATGGAGGTTTCTTACAAGATCTCTCACTAGAGTATACAAAACTTTAATCGTATGCGAGATAATAATCATTTACTTATCATGTAATAGTTAGCCAGAGTGGCGCCATATCAGCCCGATGGATTTGACGTGATGGCCCAGGACGGATAATGTATGACAGTTTTATATCCATGCTTAGATATATTGTAGTGCGGATCGAGGCGTGAACATATTAATGCATTTAAGTAGGTATAATATATGTGGTACAAATTTACTTAGATTTGATGCGTAATCCAAGAGCTGTGCGCTTCTCCAATCAAAATGATCACATTTAACAGTGTGGTATATGCATATTCTCCCGATTGGTAATTTGCAGCCTATTTGTTGCAAAACGCCAATACGGTCATGATTAAACATGTATTGTAAATACGGATTTTCAGAAACGGACAAATATAAACATTAGTCATACATACAAAAGATATGTATATGATGCGTAGGATACAATACGATATAACTAGAGATAATATACATATAGTAATAGAATGAGACATACCGATTATACACATAGACAAGATAATAAAGAAGTAAATAGATATCATACAAATATAGATATAGACATATATGAATATAATATATAACATATAGAATGAAGAGAAGACAAATAGATATAGAAATTAGTAGAATGATATATTCAATAACATAAGACAATACAAATTTCGAAATACCAATAATATACAACATATATATTTTATACAGACAAAAATAGAGATACAATATGATACATCAGATAATAATAATATAATATACAAATAAAATATAGTATAATATTTATCTTAAGACACTGAGATAATAATAATAATAAAGAAAAACTACTAGAGAAGAATATAAAAAATAATTAGTTTATTAAATAATGGTTGGACTCAAATATATATTACCCCCTCGAAGAATACGTATTCTAGCTACTAGCAACCCCTAAAGACCACTTAGTTGATAAATTTTTTACATTCTTTTCCACAGCATCACAGTGATTTGGGGTCACATTCAGTTCTTAAATTCTTATTGCGTGTTTTAAGCTGTAAAACGACTAGGGTTCTCCAATCCATTATACTCGATAAACACACACAATGAAGCGAGGACACGAGTTACTTTGGAATTAATCATCATTCATCTTGGGAACGAAATCCGAATTCTCCAGCAACAACAACGTTATCAATTGATTCTATATTTGATGACGAGGAAATATCTATCTGTTTAAAATCTCGCACTCCTTTGGCATAGTGAGAAGGTGTTTCAATACGATTATACCTATAAAATCACGTGCCCGTGTTAGGCGGGATCCACCATCTTGAATCTATTTGGTGTTCATTGTCTACGTGAAAGATCCAACGGAAATCGATTTGGTGGTCAATTTACTTCATCGTCTGCAAATTCTTCATTATCAGCCCTAGATGACTTCAGTTGTGTCATTAGATAGTTTGGAGCCCAGAATTTTGTTTTAGGTGAACTTGATCATATATATAACAGGTCCGACGTACGACAAATCCGACTTTTACTGAGATCCTCGCTCTCCACGCCACACCGCGGAGTCGGTTGTCCTCTTTCTTGTCTCTCTCCGCGGGCGGACAATCAACCTCCCAGTTACCACTGACGCTTATGATATTCACCTCTTATTATCTCGGTTGCGCTTCCCAAGATTCTCTTCCTTATTTGCTATGCCGACATTAAAACATCCTATCTTGCTCATAACTAATTATTTGTGTATTACTTTCCCTTGGTCACCACAATACAATGATTCAACGAGTGTTTTTGCACTCTACGTTGTTTCTAACAGATATGTCTTTTTTTCTTTTATTTGTTTATTGGGCTCGGATCCTCTTGTTTAAACCGGCGAACAGATCGAATTCAATCATTTTTCGCTCTAAACGCTTATTTTTAATACAATACCGCCCATTGAGGTCCCGAAATGTTATGGCGCCCTTGTTTACAAATTTCACGGGAGGCAATTTTCTTTTATGATTATGTGTATGCTTTCTTTTACAGTCATTGCGACAACTAAAAACATTATAGTCACTGAAACCTTTTCTTGTGTTAGCACAATGTAACTTATCTCACTATTAAAGAAGTAACTAAATGTTTTCAATATTTCAA